>PVKM010031704.1:0-16721 GCA_004027735.1 Carollia perspicillata | reverse complement strand
GAGGGACTTTGGAGTAGAGGGAGATGTGGCTGCTCCTAGTTTGTCTCCAGTCCGTTTTCAAGCTTTCTTGCTGTGGTTCCTGGCCCCTCAGCCATAATCCACTGTCATCACAGTCTCCAAATCATTACAGAGTGCATGTCTGTTCCTTCTGGTATCTGGACTTGACCTTCAAACTCCTGGGGATGTGGTGGGTGAGGAACTTGATACAGCCAGCTGTTCTGTTTCTTTGGCCCTCTGTTTTAATAAGTTCCACAAAATAGTTTTACTTTGGCATATTTGATCACAAAAACTAAGGAAGAAGTGCTGTAGGAAAAATTGTATTTCACTTTATTGAACCTCAAACTACTAAAAACCATTTGATAATCTCTTTGAACAGCACAATGTTAAACACAGTGGAATCAAAGGCGATGCAAGTAGTGGATCAGCTGGCAATTACTTCCTTAGCTTTCATACCGGATGAGAATCACCATTCATCAGTGTTTCCCAGTTCATTAAGTTGAAGGGCAATGCTGATGGCAGGGAGACTCCTTAGCCTGTCACTCTGCCAGAAAGAATGTTGATCACAAGAAAAACCAGTGGGCAAAACTTGAGAAGTGACTCAAGGTTATCTTTTACTTATTCATTTATTCAGTAAATACATATCAAACACTCTGTCTTTGGTGACTTTAGATCATTTTTCATGTTTTTCTCTTATATCTTTATCTTCTCAAGTACTCACTGTTCTTGTGTTCCTTTTTCTCCTGCTCGTCAAAACTTTCAGATTTTTTCCCCACTCATATTAACTTTTTAAGTAATTGAGATGTTAGCTGTCTTTGGAAACCTGGCAATTAAACTTGTAATCCAAAATCTTAAGTTAGAGAATGAAGTACATATCAGTCATTGTGAATTTAGGACATCTGGGCCTTCCCAAGCTCCCTGAAATCACATTATCTAATTGACCTATGCAGTAGGCTGGCCTTAGGCCTTCATGTTGAAGAAAACAAGCAAACCAGAAGCGAATTACTGTAAAATGGAATGTTTGAGAAGAGGCTAGCAAAGAAATCTCACTGAACAAGTGACCGTGTAAAGTAACAAGGCGGGGGCTTTGCTGTTAGACCGAGTAGACTTTGAGGCTCAGTTGTGAAAGGAGTTGTGAAGGTCATCTATGACTTTCAGCAAGCTGTAATCCTTAGTAACTTGTTTACACAGTGAGAATAGCAGTATATGCTTCTTGGAGTTGTTGTGAAGGCTGTATGACTGTGCAAAGACAGTGCTAGTATACCATAATTGCTCAATAAAGGTTTGTGATTGCTGATAAGGAAGAGAAGGAGGAGGGCATGGAGAAAGAGGGGAAGGAAGAGGACAGGAAGGACTTGAATTTGATTGTTCTGTGAGAGAGTTATATTAATGTTACTAAAATAAAGCAACGTTGATTGCTACGTGCACCTCTCTGTTTTGGCTGCTGAGCACTACTAAGTACTACTGCTTATCTCCAGCCCAGATGGGCCCTTTGGGTGTGGCAGCAGTGACGTACCTGGTTCCAAGGTTCTATTCTTGTCCCTGACTCTACCTTAAAGCAACAGACCCTTGTAATGTATCCATCCTTTTTTACCTGTATTTTTATTTTCTTCGACTTTTATGGAAGCTTAGTTAGCAACATGTGAAGTAAAGACACGGTTCTATAACTTCTTTTTGAACATAAGGGTTCTGCTATTCTTTCACTTAACAAATATTTATTGCAAATTATTATATGCCAGGCAGTGAGTGGTGAGGATTCAATGGTGAACGTTAATATGTAAACTCTGTAGTAGTGAAGCTAAAAATTCAATGGAGGTTCACATGGAAAGGTGCTAAATATCATTAATCATTAGGGAAATGCAAATTAAATAACACAATACAACCTATTACTATATATCCTATCACTACCTTACTACTACATTGCTACTATTACTACTACATTACTACTGACCTATTACTACATAACTACTAGAATGACTAAAATAATAATTTTTAAAATCATGCTAAAAGTATGTAATGCTAGAGCAACTGGAACTCTCATATACTGCCAGTGAGAATGCAGAATAGTATAGCCATTTTTCGAAAACAGTATAGCAGTTTCTTTTACAGTTAAATGTATACTTAGTATGTAACCCATCAATCTTAAACCTAGGTATTTACACAAAGAAATACAAAAGTAAACTTAACAATCTATATGAAAAAATTAAAATAACTTTGTTATAATAATTGCTAAAATGTGGACATTATCTAAATGTCTTTCAACTGATGAATGGATAAGCAAGCTGTGGTACATCCATATATCAGAACACTGCTGATCAATAAAAAAGAACACAGTAGTAATACACGGAGTGCTGTGGAGGAGTCTTTAATGCATAATATCGCATAAAAAAGCCAGAACTCAACAGAACTCACATACTGTATGGGTTCATTTGTGTGACATACCAGATCAGAAAACACATCAGTGATCTCCAGGGACTTGGGGTTGAGGGAAAGGGTTGGCCACAGGGGGACAATATGAGGTAACATTTTAGGTAATGGAACAATAACAACAAAATATGTAAATTTTACTGTTATAACTTTTAAAAATTGATTTAAAATAGAAAAAATATGGAGACAGAGGAGGGGAAGGGGCTGTCAACAATGTGTTGATTAACAGTAAATAAATCTAATATTCTTAACAAGAGAAGATCTAATAACATGGATCTATTCCCTCAGTTTTTGAAGATAAAATTTCTATGTGAGCCTGATCATTTCAATGAAATACTAATAAGGCAAACGTAAATTTAAAAAAAATATTTTAAATATTTATTTATTTTTAGAGAGAGAGGAAGGGAGGGAAGAAGAGAGGGAGAGAATCATCAATGTGTGGTTACCTCTTGCGTGCCCCCTACTGGGGACCTGGCCCACAACTCAGGCAAGTGCCCTGACTGGGAATTGAACCAGCGACCCTTTGGTTCATAGGCCGGCACTCAATCCACTGAGCCACACCAGCCAGGGCAGCAAACATAAACTTTTAATAATTATACTAGATGAAATCAGTATGTCATAATAACAAGTTTTAAGTAATTATTTCTTTTAAATAAAATAATTAGGTAATAAATATAAATAAGACTTAAAATGTATCATTTTAGCTGGAGTAACAAAGTTGTAAAAATTAGAGCCTGTGCAAAGGGTATGGACTTTAAAGTCTTAGTGATGTAACAAATAAAATTTACTTACAAAAGCAAACTTAATTTGATTTTTACTAGCTTGATTTTGATTTGTTTTGAAAACAACAACCGGAATCGAGCCGTGTCAAGAATCAATTCATCTATAACCAAAGTACCTTAACTCAACTTGTCAAAGATGGTTTTCTTTTTTATTTTGAGGGCTGCAACCCTGCAATGAAATAAAAATAATTATAGTGGTAACTCTAAAAAGTTATGAATGTAAAAGTAAATAAATTATAATGATTTAGACCCACGATGTTGACATTTAAAACAATTAATTGTCATTGTAACTGTATTATTCGTATGTTTTATTTGTTATTTCAAATGTTTGGAATATTTAAAAGAATCAACTATCACTTATTTTTCTCTCATGCCCACATGAGAGAAAGCATGTCACATATATTACAGCAATTAAAATCAAGATAAGTTATTCAATGAACTTATAATTGTTTAAGTGCCAAAAAAGATGAGTTTCAAAATTTTGTCCATTAGATGGATGAATTTATTAAATTAACAAATAAACATGTATAAAAATCCATCAGAAGTGGCAAATATCAGGCTAATTGAGAGAGGTCAGTGGGAGGGTTGAAACAATGATGTAAGTGAGGAAGAGTTTGAATATCTGGACACAGAAATAAAAAACGTATTTTCTTGAGGAGTAAAGAAGAGCCAAAGGTTAGAAGAAAAAATCAAGTTATTTGAGTATGAACATTTTCCGAAATGTTGGAGAACCAAAGATTGACCTTGTCATTTTGCCTAGGGTTCTGGTATTAGCAACTATACTTGGATGACAGAAAATCTCTGCACCTCTTTTGTTACGTTGATTTTTGTTTGTTTTTACAATGTATCCTAAGGTGTTCTGGGACCGAGGGAATGAGGTGTTGGTAGGCACTATATAAGTAAAGAATGCCCATGTAAGTCAGTGCTGTTGTGTCACTGTACTTGTCTTCTGACTTCATGTCTGGCTGTCCAATATGGAGTGTGTTATTTCTTTCTTAACAACTGAACCCATTCTCCTACCTTGAACTTGTAGCTCTTGGGTTATTTAGAACAGAAAACGTTGGTTGGTAGACTCTTAGATTTTTTTGTCTTTATGGTATTCTGTCTACATCACGGGAGTTAGGCCATGTCTCAGGCTAAATCTTACCATAAGACAAGATTTTGCAAAAATTATATGAGGTAAAAAATAATATAATTTTCCAAAGCTCTCTTCATCACTTTTATTTTTCTCTCATCCGCACATGACAAGATAAGCATCTCTAGTAACAGAGCAGTGGGAAAGAAGGGATGAGAGCCAGAGGAGAAGGGGTGGCTGAAGAGTGGAGGGAAACTCATCGGGTGGACCTGTTTATTTTTGTAATATAGTAGTCTGTGAACTACACCGTACCTAGGAAATGGCAGGAAGTCATCTTGCTGAACCAGGAGCCCTGGAGCAGAGCCAAGGGCCATGAAGAATCATCCCAGGCAGATGTAGTAGTGAGTCCTAATGAAGGAATGTCTAAAATTTGCCTTCCTGATTTAGGGACTGATATGAATCAGTAAGTCCTGTGTGTTTATTTCTTCACGTTGTGATCAAGAATGCCTGTAGTGGTTACATTATTTCTGTGCCACCATTTTATGATAGCTATATATGGGCTGGGGACAGATAACTTTTTTTTTCTAGTTTACAATATGCAGACAAGGGGAAATGTACTTGAGGAACTATACTAAAAAACCTTCCAAGGTTCATCTTCCCCTGTGTCTGATTTAGATAAAGAAATTCTAGACTTTGACCTGATGTTGTACTTTTGGGGGCTTTGGGAGTGGCTGAGTCTGTTCTGCATGTGGAAAGGATATGAACGATCAAGGTCCAGAGGATAGGTTTGGGCAGCCAGACTCTGAGAAAGCCCCTAATCCTCTCTGCATCCTGGTACTCGTGCTGTCAGGTAGTCCCCTCTTACACTGCAGCAGCTTTGCTCTGTGACCAATAGACTGTGGCAAAAGTGATGGTGTATCACTTCTGAGATTAGGTAATAAAAGATGATAACCTCTGTCTTGGTCTTTGTTTCTGGGATCACTTTTTGGGGGACTATCCTCTGCTATGGAGATGTCCATGAGCACACTCAGGAGGCCTCCAGAGAGGCCCATAAGAACAGAGCAGCTGGCCCAAACCAGGGGGAACTGATAACTCCCAACAACCACAATGAACTTGGAATTACATTATCCTCCAGTGTAGACAGCAGAGGACTATGGCCCTTACTGACGGCCTGATGGACCTCTTCAAAGAACTTCCAAGCCAGAACCACCAAACGAAAGCCCTCCTTGATTCCTTACCTATAGAAGCCATGAATCACAACTTTAGGAAGTGTTGCCAAAACATTCCTCCAGAGGAATGCATTGAAAATGGTTGCCCTGGGATGCCATGTCGTTGCACACAGCTGCCTTCGAAGCTCCTGCCAGTGCTCTCACAACATTTTACCTGTATCACGGTCAGGAAAAAACCAAATAGGACCCCAATTTGCACTTCCATTCAGAGATGACCAGGATATTTCCATGCTTCCTTGTTTCAGTCACTGCTGTATCCCTGTCCTCTCTGATTACTTATCAGCAGGAGAATTGTACCCCTGTCTGGCTTTGCACCAACACCTTTCTTTCTCCCTCTTCTGTGAACCTCCTACTCTGCCTTCTGGGATTTCTGCTCTTAGTTTAACACTTCTCTGTCCTCAAACTTTTCTTATAAGTATCCTTCCTTTGTCACTCTGTTCTAACTGAAGATTGGCTCTCTCTTGAGGCCACTCCTTTCTTGCCTTGAGGCAAATCTGATTTTCTCTCTCATACTCACATACTTCTGGGAGAGGAAGCGACATTGGCGTACATCTTTCTCTCCATCCCTGTTTTCAGACCATGATGGTCTCTCTCTCTCTCTCTCTCTCTCTCTCTCTCTCTCACACACACACACACACACACACACACACACACACACACACACACACACGCTACTTCACTGAGGTCTGTGGTATTTAGATATACTGTCCTTTTCCCAGGCTCATTGCTTTCATCTACTGACCTCAGTTCCCTTCATTTATCAAAGGCCTTAGTTCCCAGCTCAAAATATTTTTCTCTCCCCAGACTTTGTGATTTTTCTTGGCAAGTTGAGCATCCATATAGAAAACTGCTTAATATCTTGTATTCTTTGATCTGCTCGTATGTGGCCTCACCTCAGCTCCCCAGAGCCATACCTGAAAATATTCCACTTTTAAAAGGTTGGTTTCAAACCCCTAACTTTTTCATAAACATTTTTTATTTTATCATGTATTTGACTTCCCCCAATGCTGCTATTCTTTGGCAGCCTTAACACATTTAGTCTAAAGTGTGTTAAGACTAAACAGACTTATTGCCCGTCATTCCCTTTGTCTCCGTCAGCCTCCTCCTTGCCTTATTTCCCTTTCTGGCTGCCCAGTTTCCATATCCCATCACGACGATTGCTCATGGAAAATGCCCTCAGTACCCTTGCCAACTCTTCTCTGTCATTGTCCTGACCAAACTCCAATGCGGAATGAATTCTTTTGTAATGCTAATATATGAGAAGGTAACTGTGCTGGAAAAATCTCTCCGCTGAGTGGAATAATTTTAGTTTAAATTTATAATTTACTCCTCTTTCAACAATTGTTTATTCAGCACCTATTTTACTTATGCTGGGTAATTTTTTAGACCTTGGAGAGCCGAAAGAAGCAGCAAATATAACAGTCCAGCCATCACGGAGCTGCCATGTTAGAGTGTCACTCTTCTCTTTCCTTCATGTCCAATTTCACTCATTGGCGCACTGCAGTTGAACTTACTACTCCATCAGAATTGCTCTGGTCAGTGACTCCCATGTTGCTACATCCAGGGACCATGCTATGTATGGCCTCATCTTTGTCATGCAGCAAGCAGCATTTTGCCGGTCAGTCCCTTCTTTCTTGTCTTGCTTCTTCTTTTGGCTTCCGTTGTCACATTCTTTTGCCTTTTCATCCACCCCACAGGCCACTCCATCTCAGCTTCCTTCGTGATTTCTATCTAATCCCGTTACATCCTTTCTGTCATTGCATTTCTCAGTAGGTGACCTCATCAATTTTCCTGCATTTAAATGCCATCTTTACAGTGATGACTTCTTTAGCCTAAACGTCTTTAGCCTAAACGTTTCTCTTCTTTGCCAGATTTTTGTATACTACTTAACATTTCTAGCTGGGTGGTTCACATACATGTCAAACTAGATATGTCCAAAATATGCCCTTTCCCCCTTAAATCTGTGCTTTCTCTCTTTCCCAGTTATTTCTGTCTTAGAAAATTATACCATAATTCACTTACACAAGCCAGAAAAACATATTCATAATTTTATAATTATGGTTCTGTTTTTTTCCCAGTCTATCACTCCCCTCTTTCTCTTTATAATCTATCTATCCTAGCTTTCTTCATTTTTCTTAAACTCACAAAGTGTTTAATGATTCAAAAATTCTGCTTATACTGTTTTCTCTATTTGGAGCACTCTTTTTTCCCCAAATATTTTATTTATTTATATTTAGAGTGACAGGAAGAGAAACATCAATGTGAGAGAGAAACATTGATTGGTTGTCTGTCCTAGGCAACCCGACCAGGAACCAAACCCACAGCCCAGGTATGTGTCCTGTTGGGGAATCAAAGCAACAAAATTTCTCCTTGTGGGATAATGTCCAACCAAATGAGCCACATTGGTCAGGGCTGGGGACATTCTATTTCCTACTCAAAGTGGCTATTGAATGGCTATGAAGATGATAGATTTCAGGCTTATAATTCTCCACAAGCACTGCATAATTCCTTTTTACCTCAAGTATTATGATTGTATGTATTTGCATTTATTGATTTTGATACCATATGTGGGTGGTTTTGATGCCGGTTACTGCCTCTTTCTAACACCTGGTTATGGTTACATCGGAATTGAATATACCCATTTGGACCCCTATTGTGCAAGCATTGAGTTAGATTTCTTCTATTAAGTGAAGATAAATTAGGTTTTTGGCAGTGTTTATAGAATATCCTCATGTAGGACAGGCATAAACTGGAGACCCCAAAATGATGAAGTTTCTTTTTCAATGCCGTGGAGTTAACCTTAAACGCAGCTGATGAATAAAAAGAGTGGTGTCTCTAAAACAGTTAAACTCTTTAAAATGACCTTACTGTAGACTCTGTTCTGTATTGTATTCTTTCTTCAGGGGATGCCATTGGTTTCTGACCATGCTGCTCTGTGGTAATGCTCAGTGCAACAATAAATTTCTTCCAGTGTGTGACTAAAAGGCTGCCTGAAAGGCTTTGTAGTCATTCAGCCCATCAGTCTTCATAAACTTCCGCATTGCAATTCCATTTGTTTCTTGGTTATTTTGTACAGTTTCCCTTAGTGGATGTCTGTCAATTTCTTCACATCTGGATGCAATTAGAGACCACTCTTTGTATGAATCTAATTATCTGTCTCTACATGTGCTCAGCAGAGACACAATTATTAATAAGAGCTTGAATGCAGCTTTCCATTTTCAAATTGCTTTGTCCTTTTATTAGGCAACCTCAATAACTTGAATTCCAGTCTTAATCCCGAACTCTGTCTTTTAGAGAGATGTTGAGAAAACTGGGACACCAGAGAGTGGGGTAAATTTGTTCTTATAAGTGGACCAAATCAGGAGCAATCAAACAGAACTGAGTGCTATGTAGTATAATGTCAAGGGTGCAAAGGAGGACCTTTGTTCAATATGTTCTTTGCCTTGATGGTTTAATGAGGCCTTTCTGTTCTGCCCCTACTATCCAAAGGAGTGGTGGATTTAAGCTTATATGTTGCTGTGGGTTTTTGCTAAATTTTGACTGCCATGTTTCTGTCCCTCGTCCTTTTGTAAACAAAAACTTTAATTTCTTTTTACAGAGTCACTCCTTTTTTCACTCTTAATTCGTATGTCTTTTGGGGCAGTGGAGGCTCCACACTCACTTCCAGGGGTGACATGTGTGATGCAAGTCTGGCCATTTAGCATTTGATGTCTCTGTCCTCCTAGGGATTGGTTTAGAAACGAGGATGCTTCTTGAGCTGTCCTAGTAAGACAAATTCTTAAGTCTTGGAAACAGCTACCAGACAACAACACTGAACTTGAAAAGACACATGCTAGGGTACTAGAGCCATTTTTTAAAGTACAAGGTGAGACATGTCAGAGAGTGCAGCCAAACCAGAGGAAGCAAAGCTGCGAGAAGGAACAAGAGAGACCAGGTTTTGTTGCCTTTATTTGAACTCCTGGATCAATCCAAATCTAGTGTTCCATAACTATTTATATTTTTAAATTATGTGAGTCAAAAATTTCCTCATGTGTAAGAACGTTTAGGCTGGGTTACTATTGGTTGTGACTAAAGCGTTTCTTAATTGAAACGCTGATTATTTACATTAGTAAATAATCAATTACCTTTTAGTTTTCATCAGTTCCTTTTCTGTAAGTAAGATTTGTTACTGGGAAGTTGAAGGAAGAACTTAATAGCAATAGATGTTGAGCATACATGGAGATAAATCGTGGGAAGAGAAAAGGGGAGAGAATGGGACCCCAGAAGTTCATATTTGAAATTCAAAGTCCAAGGCTTTTGATTGTGTGCTGAAGCCCATTAAATCTAACCTCTCTATTAGTAACTTCTGACAAGTGCAACTATTTGGAAATGCAGAAAAATAGAATATATAACTAAGATGGTCATATAATGTAGATTAGGGGCTCAGTTGTGTCCTCACAGGTATGCATATTGAAGCCCTTATCCTTAGTACCTCAGAATGTGACTGTATTGGAGATAGAACCTTTAAAGAAGTAATTAAGTTAAGATCTGGCCATAGGGCAGGACCTAATCCAGTCTGACTGGAGTCCTTATGAGAAGAGAAAATTTGAACACGCAAAGGGACTCCAGGGATGTGCATGCACAGGGAAAAGACCATGTGAGAACACAGCAGAGAGGCAGTCTTCTGCAAGCCAAGTAGAGAGACCTCAGAAGACACCCAACCTGCTGACACATTGGTTTTGGAATTCCAGCCTCCAAAACTGAGAACATAGATTTCTGTTTTTTAATCCACCCAGTCTGTGGTATTTTGTCATGACCACCCTAACAAATTAATACAAGATACAGCTCACATTTACTGTTCATCTCAGAAGTAGACTTTAAAAGGTTTATCTATTATGTAAAAGATTGTGGTATTGTTGTGGGAGATTGGGCATTCAAAAATATAAGACAAAATTCTGGAATGCATAATATTGACAGTCAATTAGGTACTTGAGACATTTGCGCATAAAACAAACAAATAAAATATCTAAATCAAGAAATGATAAATGAATAACACAAATATGGGTATTCTGAGGATGCTCAGAAAGGGGGAGTCACTTTAGACTGGATTGGTTGGAAATTTTTTTTCAGAGAGATGCCAAAGAGAAGACATTCTGGGTAAGGTGAATTTTGTCACTAAAATAAGAAAGTACAAAAAATGTTAGGGGAATACTGTGGTCAAGAGGGGTAGACTGGGTTCAGGGGGACAAAAGGGGAAAAAATGGGACAACTGTAATAGAATAAACAATAAAAAACAAAGTAGAGAAAAAGGGAAAAAAATAAACCAGTTTGACTAGAAAAGAAAATTCCTATGGGGAGCTGTAATAAAAGTACACCCAGAAAAATAGTGTAGAGGCAGATTATGAAGAATTTGACTGTTAGATACATTAACTTGGTTTTTTTTTCTTCAAAGCAATAACTGGGAAGCTATAAATTTTTTTTTTTTCAGCAGGGAAAAGATGTGATAAATACCTGTTTGGGGAAGAATTCCCTTTCAGCATCCCAGAGGAGTGTGTTAGGAGAAATTCAAGGTGAGAGACAGAGAGGGGCTAGGCAGCAGTTGGCCATTGTCTACCAAGGAGGAAACTGGGGTTGATGGAAGTTCCCCTAACTCTCACCTGGAAATGTGCTCCCAAGTGTAACTTTCCTATTGATTTGCCTCAGGCAATGTGAACAGCATATTAACTCTTTCTAAACATATTCTAAATTCTCTTTTAAATGTTAAGTAAGTCCTTGTTCAACTAGCTTGTACATGAGACTTGGCAAATCCTGATAATAATATACATTCTTGAAATAAGATCTTTATATTCTTCTCTTACTAATTCCCCCTGGTGCCCTTGCATAAAAATGCATGAAATCTTCTCATTATTGCTTAAATGCCCTTGCTGATATGAAACTATTTCATTGTGGGAATTTTCCTTCAAACACCTGTTCCTTTTTTTTTTTTTTTGTAAATCTGCAAACTCTCTCTAGTTCAAGGTTATCTTTCCCTCTCTCTCTGTTTCTCTCGCTCTCTCCCTATAACAAGTATTCGGCCCACTGAATCAGTTTTCTCAGAGTCCACTGAGGAATGTACTGATCTGCTTTCTCTTTCCAGATGTGGTTTAATTGTTTAACATAAAGACATATGCTGAGATTTAGGAAGAACTCCCTCCAGAACTCAGTATTATCGTTATGTGCCAATTTAAAACCATCAATGATCAACCAGAGATCTTTTCTGCCCTTCAATTAAAACATACTAGATGGGCAGGATATGGTAAACCAGATGCAATAATTAAGAGAATAGTTTAACTATTCATATTGCCCATCACTGTTTGCTACAGCATGACCATTAAACAAAAAGTAAAGCCAAAAAGGGTTGTATGGCCTCATAAAAATTCCATTTGGCTTGGAAATATAGTACCATTTTATATTAATGTTAAACACTCCGAGAGATAATTACATAGTTATGAGTCAACTGTGTCAAATAATTAAATACAGGAAATAGGTCAATGAAGAAAGGTCCTCCTCCTTAACTTTGACCCTTTCCAAACAAATTGAAGTTAAAAAAGTATTCACAACGTGAACAAAAGAATTCTCTTTGGAAGCCTGATCCCTTGGGAGGGGTGGGGGGCAGCAGGGAAAAGAGTTTAGTGTTATGGTCCACATGCACAGGAAACCGTTTTTCCTGGCAGTGCCAAGATTTTGCAACAAGATCAGTTATTTAGGAAGAGTAATTATTTGTCAAATCCATTGAATGATGTTAAAAGTTTGCATAAGATAAGTTGAATGGTGAGATAAATTATGACTTTCTATTCAGGTGATTATGGTAAGATATTCCATGAAAATCAAATGGAAGGGTTTTGGGTTATACAGCATATAAAAAATAAATTATCCAGCTAATTATTTCTGCTGAAGATAATTATATTGGCAAAGATTCCATTTTGAGCATTTATATTGAAAATATTTATTACTTCATTTTGAACATTTCCTTTCCTCCCTCTAGTTCTCTCCATCTCTTCCTCTCCATCTCTTTCTTCCTCTGCAGCATAAAGGCATCTTTCTGCTATCCCGTTTGTTAATGACAAACTACTCTGTTTTGGATTGGACATGTGGAAGTTTAAACACACTTGTGATGTTTTCTTAGGAGGGACAGAGGTATCTAACTTCTCTTTGATAACGGATAGTTAAGCCCATTAAAATCTCTTTTCTTCGGGGTTTTTAAAGATCCCTGAAATGAGAGTAGCTGAGAATTCCCTTGTCTCTAATTAAGTTGTTGAAGGAAAAGGTAACTATGATTCTCCTAAGAGCCTGACATTCAGGGCAAGAACTAGCTGTTAACTTAGTGAACCAATCAAAGGAATTTATAACAAGGTGGCAGGCATGGGGGATCCAGAAAAGCAACTGGAAAGAGAATTAATCAGTTACGTGAAAATCAAAAAAGTGAATTAAACCAAATCTACTAAACTTCTAAGAAGTGATAATTTCATTTGAATTGAACCTGACCTTAGTTTTTAAGGATTTTATAATAAAGAATTATGTACTCAGCTCCTGTTGGCTTTCAACCAGGGAGTTAAATCCCAAACCTTAAGGCTTAGAAAAGTCCTTTTTACCTCAATTATGGGTGATTCATACCATAATATTTGTGTTGTAAACTTCCATTGTTTTTCCTTTTATAGAAGGAACATCTTAATCTAGATCAGTAACTCAACCCTGTTGATGAGCCACCTGGAGGAGAGCCCAGAATCATGCAAGATGAAGAAACACTTTTCCTATAAGGAACTTTTCAAGTTAGGATAATGGGTAGTATAGTCCAGTGATGCATTATACTTAATGTACAGCCATGTTTTTATAGTGCAAATACATAGGAGCCAATGGTATTATGTTCAGAGAGTGTGGATTTTCCTAATGCATTGTGATAGTTTCTGGCAGAGACTATAACTTCATAGCAAGACACCATAGCTGGGGTCAGTTGCTAATAAGTATTATCATGGAAAGGCCATCCTGTTGGAGATTAAAACAGAAAATGACTGTGGTTTACTTCTATTCTTTTGTTCTGTTTATTATCCCTTGTAGCGGGCATGTGGTGGCTCAGTCATCCTTCCATAATATTCTGCTAGTCCATATGGCTGGAATGGGACTTGCACCCTCACGCCCATGTCTCCAGGGGTGGGCATATGACCCAGGTTGGAGCAATCCGAATCTTCCCCCACTCTCTGAGCTCTTGGTAAGAGATGCTCACTGTCTTTCAGTGAACTTAAGCTGTTAGAATGCTGGGCCATCTTGCTGTTGAGAGAGCCATTTGAGGGCAGGGTTTGAGCACAATGGAGCAAGCAGAAGGAGAATGAAAAACAAGACCCTGATGGCAGGAAACGTATGAATTCATGTTGGAATACAGCTTCATCTCTTCAACTTTCTAGTGTTTTGAGCCAATTATTTTATTTTCCCTCTTTTTTTTTTTTTTTTTTGGTTAGGTTTTTGGTGTGTGCCTCCTAAAGGAACCTAATAGAATTTTCAAACAAGGAACATTTATAGCAGGTGAGATAGAGTTATCTGTTTCTAGCTTTTAAGAATAATGATGACTGAAAAATATTTCTAAGGTTTCCAGCAGGTACTAAATGGTGGTAGGTAGACAGATTCAGACTGTGGATCATTCCAGAATATGTATCTTTTAGCTTCATGGGCACCCTCCCAGAGATTTTGGTTAAGTATTCCTGGAGTGGGGCCAGTTCAGGAATTCACATATCTAATGACCTCCCTGATCTAGACAACGATACTGATAACTGACAGACTGAGAAGAAAATAATCATGACATACTATTGTATTTACTGTAAAGAACAGATGGTGTGACCAATTCAAAGAACCTTCAAAACACAGACAGGGAGATGGTGATTAATGCCATGGTAGAAGGTTTTCCTGAATTATTGACCCACTATTTAATTAGAACGATAGTATGTAGAGTTTATGAGTTTAGTTAGTCCTATCTTCTATGTGATGCATTGATGTATCCTATTATGTCCCCATTAACATATCATTTAGCTTTTGCTTGAACACCTCTATCAATTTTTATTATCTCCATATATATCTCATTTCCTTTTGGGAAAATTTCATTAGGCAGAAAATTTTCCCTCATTGTGGACAGGTTCTTATTGCTGCTTAACTTTAACCTGTTATTCTAACCTAAAGATTTATAAAGTCATTGCTCTTCTCCATATGAGATGTATGTATATATTCGAGGACATCTAGCAGGACTCGACAGCCTTCTTTCCTTTTGGACACCATTTGTTAGTTCTGTTAACCATACCACTTGTGCAATAGCTTCACGCAGAGTTTCTATCCTGGTTGCTGTTTTCTGAGTGTGCTTCATTTTATTAATCCTTCTCAGGGAGGATGCTTAGAATCAAAGACTAGGCTTGAGACAGAATCTGAAAGCACAGAAAGAAATATCAATGTTTTCCCTGGTTCTGGATATTAGACTTCAATTTATGTACTTTAAGATAACTTGTTTTGACAGGCTTATAACAGCATTAATTTGTTCTGAATTTGTACATAACACCTAATCACACAATTGCTGAAGCATTGTGTGATTCTTCACTCTGACTGTCTCTTTAAGAAGTTTTTGATACAAATAGTTTGTCAGTGACTCCTTAATTATAACACTATAATATATTGTGTACTGGAAACCATCTGAAGTCTTGAAAGTCATGGGTCACAAAAAGAGTGACCATATTATTTACCATCCAAATTGCAACTCTTTTGAGAGTATAAGAGGGTACTGTTATTAATATCACTCCAGTGTAGATAGAAAGTGACCCTGCCAAATAGGGATTATGGTTCCCCTAACTATGGAGGGATTAGCAGTAATATCTATGCAAGCTTCAATCCGAAGCATTTCAAGCATCAGCTTGAAAATTTTTGTTAGCCACTGAGTTACTTGACTGTGGTTCATTAATTTGGTAGAACCATTTTACTAATTTTCTCAATTCTGCCTTTTTAGTATGTAGACTTAAAGGATGCCTTCTTTGACCCAGATTTTCAGGTTGACTAACCTCCTTCCTTGAGAAAAAAATGTACATCAAACTGTCATCTTCAATTTCCAGCAAACTTTTTCAGATATCCCTCTTTCCCTCAGTTACCTCACGGGGTATGTTTCCTCCCCTGTGAAATAGTATAGCCAGTTGAGGTCACTGGGCAAGCATTTCAGTAGCAACCATCAGCTGAATGCGGGATGTCTGGGCTCCACCCATGGCCTCCAAGCTAAAGATCTGAAGAATTCCAATTTCTCCTAAAATTCCCTTTGGGTGTAACGAGAAAGAGCATGCAGGCTGAAAGCCAGCTTGTCCTCGCCTCAACTCAGTGCTCATCATCCACTTGGGAACAGGCAGTTTTAAAACAAAGCAAACAAAAAAATACAATCCAACCCTTCCTTCAAATAAACTTTGTGAAGTATCAGATTAAAAAAATCTTTTGTGCTTGTTTTGTTTTTTACTCTTCCTCCCTGGATGCTGCATATGGGCTGTTTCCTGCCTTGTAGTCAGAACCAGACTCCAGGCTTGCGTAAAATCGGAGAGGTTAAAAAGAGACGTGCTTTTGGGTGGAGCAGAGGGTTTGGGGAAGGCAAGTGGCGATGGCTTTGAAGTCAGAGATTCCTGTCTTCCTGATTCTGCTTGGTGTTTTGCAGGAGTGTCTTACCAATTGTAAATATCTTCCAAAAACTTGTTTATAAGAAGTAAGCTAGGTTTGTGTGTCGTTTTTAAATTGTGATTTATAAAAACATTACATAAAAATGTAGTTTATTCCACATCATGAAAGGGCATATCCTGTTCCTGTTTCTCTTCTTTGGCTCCAAAGAAATTAAGGAAAGCACATGATTTCCACAATCTTCTCAAATCTTCTTTTTGAGATTCTAGAGATGCATATTGCAAAAGACTTAAATTTGAACATTAATGCTTTTACTTTAAAAACCATAGACTTACTATTGAAGAATCTAAGTAACAGGAAGTTGAACTCAAATTATTTGCTTGTTGTTTGATTTATTTTAAGTGCACCAAATGCTTAAGGGCTCCTTAGCTCATGTCCCAAGTGCAAATGCCACAGTAAAACTCAAGCCAGAAGCTTGTCCACTCTGCATGGAGCGAGGCCTAAGAGATTTAATCATATCTACATTTCCCAAAATGTGAACACGCTGGAACTAAATCTGGGTTTTCGGGAGCT
>PVKM010031703.1:0-16718 GCA_004027735.1 Carollia perspicillata | reverse complement strand
TGGCTGTAGGTTTCTCATATATGGCCTTTATTATGTTGAGGAATGCTCCCTTAATTCCCACTTTGCTGAGTGTTTTTATCATAAATGGGTGCTGTACCTTGTCAAATGCTTTTTCCGCATCTATTGATATGATCATGTGATTTTTGTCTTTGCTTTTGTTTATGTGATGTATTACATTTACTGATTTGCGAATGTTGAATCATCCTTGCATCCCTGGGATGAATCCCACTTGGTCACGATGTATGATCTTTTTAATGTATTGCTGGGTGCGGTTTGCCAATATTTTGTTGAGGATTTTAGCATCTATGTTCATCAGTGATATTGGCCTGAAGTTTTCTTTCTTTGTTGTGTCTTTATCTGCTTTTGGGATTAGGATGATGCTGGCTTTGCAGAAGGAGTTTGGGAGTCTTCCATCACTCTGTAGTTTTTAGAATAGTCTGTGAAGGATAGGGGTTAGTTCTTGCTTAAATGCTCTGTAGAATTGTCCTGTGAAACCATCTGGTCCAGGGCTTTTGTGTGTTGAGAGTTTTTTTTTTTATCACTGCTTCAATTTCATCTGCTATTATTGGTCTGTTCAGGCTTTCTGCTTCTTCTTCATTTAGTTTTGGAAGATTATATTTTTTCTAGAAATTTGTCCATTTCACCTAGGTTTTCAAATTTCTTGGCATATAACTCCTCATAGTAATTTCTTACAATCCTTTGTATTTCCATGGTGTCAGTTGTAATCTCTCCTCTTTCATTTCTGATTGTGTTTATTTGGGTCCTCTCTCTTTTTTTCTTGATGAGCCTGCTTAAAGGCTTGTCAATTTTTTTATCTTTTCAAAAAACCAGCTCCTGGATTCATTGATCCTTAGAATTGTGCTTTTAGTCTCTATGTCATTTAATTCTGCTCTGATCTTGGTTATTTCCTTCCTTCTACTAGCTCTGGGCTCTCTTTGTTGTTGTTCCTCAAGTTCTTGTAGGCGTAGGGTTAGGTTGTTTGTTTGAAATATTTCTATCTTTTTTAGGTAGGGCTGTATTGCTATGAACTTCCCTCTCAGGACTGCCTTTGCTGTGTCCCATAAGTTTTGGTTTGTGGTAAGTTCATTTTCATTTGTTTCCAGAAACTTTTTGATTTCTTCCCTAATTTCATTCTTGACCCATTCATTGTTTAATAGCATGCTATTCAATCTCCATGATTCTGAGTGTTTTGGGTTTTTTTCCCTTGAGGTTGGTTTCTAATTTCAGTCCCTTGTGGTCAGAGAAAATGCTTGGTATGATTTCAATTTTCTTGAATGTGTTGAGGCTTGTTTTTGTGTCTTATCATGTGGTTTATCTTTGAAACTGTTGCATGTGCATTTGAATAGAATGTGTATTTAGCGTCTTTCAGGTGCCGGGCTCTCTATATATCAGTTAAGTCCATTTCATCTAGGGCATTGTTCAATGCCACAATATCTTTGTTGATATTTTGTTTGGAAGATCTGTCCATTTTTGAGAGTGGAGTGTTAAAATCCCCTACTATAATTGTGTTGCTATCAATATCTTTCTTGAAGTACTGTAAGATTTTCTTTATGTATTTGGGTGCTCCTATGTTGGGTGCACATATATTTACAATATTTATGTCTTCTTGGTGGAGTCTTCCCTTGAGTATTATGAAGTGACCTTCTGGGTCTCTCTTTATGGCTCTTTTTTTGAAGTCTATTTTGTCTGATATAAGTATTGCTACCCTGGCTTTTTTTTTCCTGTCCATTTGCTTGGAAAATTTGTTTCCATCCCTTCACTTTCAGTTTGTGTATGTCTTTTGTCCTCAGGTGGGTCTCTTGTAGGCAGCATATGTGTGGGTCATGCTTTCTTATCCATTCAGCTAGTCTGTGTCTTTTGATTGGAGCATTTAATCCATTTACGTTTAAGGTTATTATGGATAGGTACTTATTCATTGTCATTTTTGTACCCATGTTCCTCTCTGTCTCTCTCTTTTCCTTCCTTTCCTTAGAGCAGTCCCTTTAGCATCTTTTGCAGCACTGAATTGGTGTATGCATATTCTTTTAGACTTCTTTTGTCTTGGGAGCTCCTTATTTGGCCTTCTATCTTGATTGAGAGCCTTGCTGGGTAAAGCAGCCTAGATTGCAGGCCTCTGGTTCTCATTACTTGGAATATTTCTTGTCATTCTCTTCTGGCTTGGAGTGTTTCCATTGAGAAGTCAGCAGCTAACCTTATTGGGGCTCCCTTGTATGTTACTTCCTTCTTCTCCCTTGCTGCCTTTAAGATCCTCTCTTTGTCTTGGAATTTTGCCATTTTAATTATGATGTGTCTTGAAGTGGGCCTCTTTGGGTTCCTCTTGATTGGGACTCTCTGTGTTTTCTGTATTTGTGTGACTTTTTCTCTCGTCAAATTAGGGAAGTTTTCCATCATTACTTTTTTAAGTAGATTTTCTATCCCTTGCTCTTCTTCTCCTTCTGGTATCCCTATTATATGGATTTTATTACATTTCATATTGTCTTGCATTTCTCTTAATCCCTCTTCATTCTTTCTGAGCCTTTTTTCCTTTTCATGCTCCTTCTGGGTGTTTTTTTCTACTTTGTCCTCTAACTCGCTGATCTGATCTGCTTCATCCATCCTGCTTTTGATTCCTTCCACTGTGTTCTTCAGTTCAGCCATTGTATTCTTCATTTCCTCTTTGCCCTTGTTTATGTTTTCTATTTCCTTTTTCATGTTGATATAGTTTCTGGTGAGTTCCTTGTGGTTCTCCTGTAGTTTCTGGTAGTTTATTGTTATCTCATGGAACTTCCTGATAACCAGTTCTTTGAACTCAACATCTGATAGCTGACTTGCTTCCATTTCATTTAGCATTCTTTCTGAGGCTTCCTTCTTTCCTTTCATTTGGGGATTGTTTCCCCGGGACCTTACTGTCCTGAAATATCCTTCTTACTGTCTGGTTTCTGGCTTTTCAGTGTCTACTACAGTTTTTTTTACTCTTATTTTCAAATACGCTGGGGTACTGTTGTCTGTCTGCTCTGTTCCTCCGTGGATTAGCCAGTTTTTCCTCCTGTGTGTAGGGGGAAATGAAATCCGCTCCCTCCTACTCAGTCGCCATCTTCCTCAAGTTTATAATTTCTGAACCTCAACAGTCAGTTAGCTGAATGCCCACTAGTTGACTTGGCTCAAGTGTGTAGAACAAACTTACTAACAAATTTGCTACCTTTTTCTCCTCTATATTTCATAAATAAACTATCTCATTCCAGTATATGTGTTCATCTCTCTCCTGAATTCTTCTCTTGTGAGCAAGGCAAGAACTGAGGAGGGAGAGTGCCCTGACTCAGATTTCCCTGGTGATAGGGGTGTTGAATGGGAAAACTGAGACAAGATAATTAAACAAGATGAAGCAATTTCACTAATTATAGCCAGTTATTGAATCACAAGACCTCAGCTTCCATAGCCAAGAACACTTGAGAACAAATGGTTTATACCTTTCCTCCCTGACTACAGAATACATTAGCTTAAATCATCCTGGTCAGGGAAGAAAGAACAGAGATCCAAGTAATGCTATTTATGCCAGCTAAAACCCAATGACAGGTGAAGCCAGGGGAACAAATAACAAAAACATGATTAGAGCCAGACATACCCAAGATAAAACATTAAAGCTGACCAAAGAATAATCCCAAACTCCCCTATCTGCTCATTTGGATGCATCAACATAAATATTAAGAAATGCACCTGAAAAGCTGATGAATATTCTGCTGAAACCCTCCCCTAAGATTGTCACCTGCAGAAGAGAGAGAAAAGCTCTCAAGACAAAGGATGCCAGTGCAGGCCTTCTCTGGAGCATGCCTATGGTCTTTCTCTAGAATGAACTTTTTACACTCTTTTTTCTAACTCTAAGGGTTTCCACGAGACTTGTAACCAGGTCAGCAGCAGGCAGCAGCAAGTTGTTCTGAGCTTAACCCCTGCATCTGTCTCCAAGGCCCCCTTTTTCTCTGTCTTCCCAGTGAGCTCACGGCAGCCCCATTTTGCTTCACTTCTTTTCTATGAAGTATCTAGGGAGCCGAAGCAGAGCACCGCCTAAGTTCTCTCCCATTGCTTCTCTCCCATTGCTTCTTCTACCCTAAGTCCTTCCTTTGTGTCACTGTTCCCAGCTTTAATAAATATACTCTCAAAATCAACTTGACTTATGCTGTGAAATCTTTCCTGCAGAAGGTCGAGAATTCACACTTGGCTGGCCTGAGGCAGACCAGCTCCAGGCTCAGACCCCTGTGTAGTCACATTATTATAAATCTCAATTGTTGGAAAAATCATACCAGCATCTCTGAGTTGCCCATAGAAATCACTAGATTAAGTATACTCACTTTGTTCAGCCTGCAGCTTTCTCTTTGCCCTCTTCCCCAGTGCTTCGTTGTGGGTGACGTGTTCTTCTTGAAGAATAAACACACTGGGTTCTGTTAGGAAGGATCGATAGTAAACCAAGGCAGGGAGGAGGAGGGAGGCATGTCTCACCCATTAACTCAGCAGTCCCGAGCCTCAGCTGATAAGATTGCCAGGTGTTTTGAGAATCAAGCAAAATTATGATAGTGCAGGAGGAGGGGAGCCCTTAGCTCATGTCTCCTTGGTAACAGTTCAACACAGAGAGACCTTTTGAAGGATATGTTTAGAAAGATCTAAAACATCTAAGTGGATTACCAGCTGCCTAGAGCTGAGCTTTCCCACCTACATTTATTTTCTGTAATTGGCAGGGAACCAATTAAATGAAGTTCAATTGGGTAAGTGTTTACTGGTATCTGTGTGGAGAAGAAAAGTTTGTGCTTGGTGGGATGGCGCAGCAATGAACTGGGCACTCAGGGGTGATGTGCATAGCTGTGTGTAGGACAGACTTACAGATGCCTCAGCAGAGACTAGGAACCCACTCATGAACACACACTTTATTAGCTTTCCTCTCTCCACGTATCACTTTTCTATTCTCTCACAGTATCCAAATCCAGAGGACACTGTCTGTTTGGGGGAACACACAAAAAGACACCCACATTCTTGGTTTCAGAAAAATCTGGCAACAGTAAGAGAATATGAGACTAAAGACTGAAGTAGATACGGAGGCTGTATATCTCATTTAACCTCCTCATCCACCAAATGATGCTCATGGATCTTGTATGACATCCCAGACAGTTCTGAGCACTTCCAGGATGGGGAACTGTTGCTACCCTGGGCTCTCTTGTTAAAGAGAGGTAGCATATGGAGTATTATCCCCTACTCACCCAGAGAGGACTGAGCGTTTCCATAAGATTGAGTCCCTTTACACAGATCCCACTGCTCTGGGCATGCAGATGACTTATGCATACTCGTGTGCATTCTGTATCCCCTGATCCTGGAGGAAAACAGAGGGCAGTCTTAATGTCTATCATTGAAGAAAGATTAGTGAAGGATGTATTTACAGAAATGTGGGAAAGTTGTGCTTTCCCAGCCCCAAAAGGGCTGTTGACACACCTGGGAACCAGTAGTAGAGGGAAGCTGTTCCCCTCAGAAGAGACAAGAGGCATGAACCCTATTACTATAGCAGCCAGCATGAGCTGCAGCCAAGGATGTGGGCTGCTGAGGTTTCCTAAGACCTCAGCTCTGCCCAAACTGTGACCAGCAAAGGAAGCCTGAACTCTCACTTCTCTGTCCTCCTGACTTCCCCTCTCAGTGGCTGAACCACCAACAGGATCAGCACACAGGTGTGTGGGTGATGCCATCCACACAGGCTCCAGAGTCAGGTTTGCTTCTGCTCTTAAGAACTTTGGGGCATCATTCTATCGCCTGGGATCTCTCTATATCCTGCCCACATTTTGGAAGAAGGCCCTGTATTCAATGTCCCTCAAATTATCCCTTTGAATGTTCTATCTCAGCTTTCCCAGTTATCGGACTCCTCTAACAGCAGAAAATGGATCTGGGTGGGCAAGTGGAGACTTCCCTCCCCCTGCCCCACATGGAGGTGACAGGACATGAGTGACTTTTTTTATTTAAAGGAGAAAACTTAAAAGTCTCATGCAGATTAACTTAGGGCTCCCCATAAATACATGAAGAATTGTCCTTTCCTGCAGAAAGCCTGGCTCATGGAAATCTCAGGGCAGCTGTGTTCATACTATTTTATCTAATGGATATATTTTTGTACTTTCCCTTTGGATAAAAAGGAGTGCATATAATCTCCAAACAACTTATAAATTTTTTCATACTTACACCAAGTTATTTTCCATCTTGTGAAAGTCCTTGTGGAAAGTGAGCTGGGCATGGGGACCCAGGAGGGTGCTAGGACGTCATTTGGGAAGGGACTCTTTTGATTTGAAGCCTGATATCTGTTGAGACCTGCGAGACATACAGAGGTAAATCTGTCCAAATTCTCAATCCTCAATTGAATGTCTAGCTTCTCCTGCCTTCCATACAAGTGCAAAAGTTTCTAATTCCAATGTCCAGTTCTAGGATTAAGATGGATGTATGCGGGATGGAGAAGGCAACCTTTCTTCAGAAGGTGCCCTTTGAATTGGATGGATAGTCCATCCCTGAAGAGCATGAAAGGATAATGGTCGTAACGTCTCTCAGAGCAGTGCGGCTCCATTCAGATGGGTTTCAAGACACTATTTAGCTCCTGTAAGCAAATATAAGGGGAAAATTTCAGGAACATCTAAGGAGAAAAAAACAAGACACAATTCTTTTAAAGAGCCTCCATGCTGGGATAAAATTAAAACATAGGCTCTGCAGTCACTGTTTGCAAAGACAGTCACATAGTGAATGACACTCTGTAATTTGTACAAATGCGATAAATAGGTTAAAAAACAGATTGTAGGAATCTTGCAATGATTTTCTAGTTGGAATATTCTGAAGTGAAAATCTAAAAAGTGAAACTGTGGCATGAAAGTGAAGATTATACTTGGACATTGAAAGGGAAATAATTTTAAATCCTTTAAGAAATAAAAGAATATAAAGGGCCCAGTTTCTAAAAACATAAACCTTTTTAAACATTTATTAAAACTTTATTGTATTTTTCCCATTATCTTTTAGTCCCCATACATCCCCTCCCCCAGGCAATCACCACATTGTTGTCCAGGTCCATGAGTCCTTTTTCTTTTTTGCTCAATCCCGCCACCCGCTAACTTTCCCTAGCCCCCCTTAGCTGTCATCCTGCTCTCCATCTATAAGTCTGTCCCCATTTTCTTTTTATTTCAGTGTGTTCAATAGATTCCCCACGGGAGTGAAATCATATGGTATTTGTCTTTCTCTGACTGGCTTATTTCAGTTAGCATAATGTTCCATGAAAAGCAGTATGGAGATACCTAAAAACATTAAAAATGGAACTTCCTTTTGACCTAGCAATCCCACTTCTGGAAATATACCCAAAGGAACCCAAAACACTAATTGTGAAGGACATAAGCACATCTAGGTTCATTGCAGCGTTATTTACAATTGCTAAGGTAGGGAAGCAGTCCAAGTGTCCATCAGTAGGTGAGTGGATGAAGTAAGTATGGGACATTTACACAATGGAATACTACAAGAAAGTTTTACCCTTTGCGAAAGTCTAAGATTTTTTTTAATGAGAAGAAGAGACAATTGTGTGGTCCCAGCTTCCCTGCCTAGTTACAACATAAAGGACAAAAGCGATAAAATGGATAATATGTTAACAATTAGAAGTTATAAAGATGAGATTTTAAAAAAAGACAACACATACAGATGACTGCAACATATTCTTTTCTGTTGCTGAGTGCAATTTTATTACACGAAATTAAATTTTAAATATTAGGTTACATGACTAATTCAACTTTTCAAATTCTTAAAAACAAGAAAGGACTTTCATTTTCCTTGTTAATACCCAAAAATGTTCTTAATTTAGAATGCATTCTTTTTTTGTATTTGTGCACATGAAGCTCTTACTGGTGAATGCAGTGGTTTCAGGGAATTCAGATGCTCTGAGGCTGTTAATAACAGCTCTGTCTCTATTTCTTGAATACTTTTGAGAAATTTATTTTGCAGTTATAGTTGGCACATAATATTACATTCGTTTAGGGTGCACCACATCATGATTAGACATTTATATACCACATGAAATGACCACCATGGTCAGTGAAGTACTCCCCTGGCACCATACGTGGTTATTACAATATACTGAATTCATCCCCTGTGCTGTCCTTACATCCTTGGGACTGTTTGTCACTGGCCACCTGTTTTTCTTACTCCCTTATTGAATTCTTCATAATCTAACATTTCTGCAATGATACAAATGTAGCTGGAAAACAATGTTTACATTATGGAGAGGGGAATGATTGCATAACTAATGTGAGGAACAATTCTTTGAAAGTCAAGGACTGCCCATCGGTACTTAGATAAGGTCAGAGAAGACCAAGTACTGTACATACGACTAAAAAAACCCCATATCTAAACTAATCAAAAGATAGCATGAAATTTGAAAATAGAGTCCACTATACATTGTGTGATTTTATATTCAACTTTTGAGTGATATATGTGGAAGAAAACGCAGAGATTATTGGGTCTGGGCCTCTCACTTTGCACATGAAGTAACTGCCATGCAGAGAAGGGCAGTGGTTTGCTCACCACTCCAGCTAGTTCCTGGCAGAACCAGGACTGTCCTACCGCCTTCCAGAGTAATGACTTCACTAACACATAAAGGGCAAAAATACACATGTGAGTATATGTAATATATGAAGTCTATTTCATTGTATAAAATTTCATGCCTACATATATTAGAAGACATAATAGATGCCTGTACATTTACATAGCGATAAGTTTGGATTTAAGAGAAGAAAATCAGATGCCATCTGTGCAAGTAAAAAAAAAAAACAAACAACAATAAATGAGAGATCCAAGGTGGCAGTGGAGTAGATAGAAGCTATACTCATCCTATCGCAGCATCAAGGTTGAATTACAACTAAATTATGGAACAATCATCCTAAATAACCAACTGAAGATTAGTGGTAGAGAACTCTTTTAACCAAATATTTACAGATGAAGCCACATCAAACCTGGCAAGAAGGGTGGAGATGGAAAAAGGGCTGGCCTTGCTTCCATGGGTGGTTGCTGAGGTACTGGAGGGCTCTCTCAGCTGTAGGGGGTTCCCCCTGAAAAGTGCAGAGTCTAAAGCTCTAGCTGGGCTCCCCAAGCTCAGAAGAGGCACCCACATGACATCTGGCTGTGAAAAGCAGCAGGGTTTCTGTCCACCAGGGAGAAACTGGAGTCCACTAGAGACACAGCTAAACTCTTAAGGGACCAACACAATAAATTTTGTTCTCAGCCACTCGCCCTGAGCTCCGGCACAGGGAGGGCTGAGCAGACTAGTGTTGCATGAGGAGAATCTGGCATTTGTGGCTCTGGGGAGAGAGCTGAAGGGACAGCTGCCAGGAGCCCTGTGCAGTCATTCATCCACAGCACAGAGACCATCTTTCTTGGGTGGAACACTCCCATGCATGTGGCAACAGTCTGGAGAATAGCAATGCCTTTTCCTTCTGGACTTCCTTTCACCCCTGTGAAAACTTGTACCCTGTTGACAAGTACAGCCACAGGCCCTTTCAGTGAGTGAGCCTAACTGACAGCCAGCAGGTGGAGGAGGGCAGAGGCAGATATCAAGGTGCTTTGGGACTTGTGCTGACCAGCCCTGTGCCTGATGCTGGTAGTAGTCAGCTTTGGTGCACAGATTGGTCCTTCCCATGTGCATCCAGGTCCAACAGTGGCAGCCACACACTGTGGATGACTTGTTTCTTCAAACAGGTTGCCCAGGGCCAGTCAAATGCAGCCTCTGATATTGGACTGCACCAGAGTCTGTTCCAAGAGGCCCAGAACGAACACCTCCAGTGGCCAGCTTCAGACAGCATCAGGGCAGAATCCAATAAGCTTCACAAGCAGCATATTCAATGAGAGATCTCTGCAGGTGCCTAACCCCACTGAGGCAAGTTCCACTTCATGTGGTCCATGCATGTACAGCAGCTTACACACTGTGGTCCAGCCTGGGCCTCACAGTCAGCCAGCCTGAGGGGTGATGCCATGCATGAACATGCCAATAACAATAAAATCTCAATTATAACTAGAGGGCCCACAGAACTTATAAAAAAAGATATCCTGGACCATTCATGTCAGGTGATCAAGGAGACTGCACTACTGGACATTATGGGACACCTGTTACAAAAGGACATTTTGCAATGACTAGGAGTCATGTCACATATATCTAATACATAGAAACAAACACAAAGAGGCTGCCAAAATGGGGAGACAAAGAAGCAGGCCCCAAATGTAAGAACAGAAGGGATATCCAGAAAAAGAGCTTAATGAAATGGAGTTCAATGTGATGGTTATAATGATGCTCAACAGCATGAGAAAGGACATAGAAGCCATAAAACAAGCCAGTCAGAAATGAAGAATACAGTACCTGAAATGAAAATATACTGGAAGTAATAAACAATAGGTTAGATGAAGCACTGGATCTAAAAAGCTATGATGGCAACTGGGAGAACTGTGTGAGGTCCCAAGGTACCTACTTTGATGGGAGCTGAGGCATCCTTGTCCTATGTACAATGTTTCTTGTATCTTGTATCTTCTTCAATAAATGTGTGTATTTTTCATATTACATGGCTGGATAATTTCTGGATATATATATGTATAATTTCTCTCTCTCTCTCTCCAAAGAAGGAGAAATTTATTACAAGGTGTTGGCTCACCTGACTGTGAAGGCGAAGGACTTCCTTAATATGCCACCTGCGAGCTCTACTTAGAACAGGAAAGCTGGTGGTGGGATGATGTGAAGACCTTCAAGCCAGATTATTGATGTCATAGATGCCATTTGGAGCCCAGAGCCTTGAGAACCAGGCATGCCGAGGGCAGAAGTAACAACGTTCCAGCTCAAGCTGTGAGGCAGAGAACATTTTAACCTTCTGCTTTTCTCTTCCATTCAAGCCTTCAGTGGGTCAGGTGAGGTTCATCCATATCAGGAAGGGCCATTAGCTCTACCCAGTTCTCCAATTCAAAAGTGTCTCCTGGAAACATCCTTAGAGACACACCCAGAAGTTATATTTAATCAGTTATCTGGGTACCCTGTGGCTCCCTTATAATCTTATGCTGACACATAAGATTAACCATTGCAGGTGGCCATAATAAGAGTTATTAAAAAAACCCACCATTATTGCTTTTAAAATTAAATAAAATTAACTCCCTGTATTTCATGTGTTTATTCCAATTTCATAACTGATTTTATGTCAAAGGGGTCACATTTCTCTTCTGTGAACTGTTTGTATGAGGCAGCAACTAATTAGACTGGGAGGGCTGTGCTGTGGTGGGGACGTGAGCACGAGTGGCACTGCCTTTCCTTCCTATTATCTTACACGGTGCATCCCTCCTGGGACTTGAGGTCTCAAGTAAAGCCAAGTATGTGGCAGCCACACTGCTAGAAGCTTTCATATATGATAAAACCGTGAGAGTTATTCATGAAGTTCTAGGCTCAGATCATGATAAATAGGTTTATCTTCTTTGTGAATGTCTTATGGGACATTCCAAAGTCATGAGAGACAATTGATCTGTTTGGAATTGTCCTGAATTTTCAGAACATCTAGCATGCCTGGTAATAATCTCTAAATGTCCTTAGTGAGTTGTCACCTCTCCCACTCCCTGTGACAAACAACATGTTCATAAATTTCCCAGAAATCACACTGTGGTTGGTGAAAGGATAAAGCCGGTGCCACTTGCTGTTGTGGCACCATTTGCTGAGCAGGCCTGTGACATTGTTAAACACGACTGCCGTCTTACTCTTCTGAGCTTGTGTCCCCAGGACTGGAACACGACTGGAAAAGCAAGAGCAAAATGTGTCTAACCACCCCCCACAGCTGCAGGCAAAAAAGATATCACTGGAGCAAACTGCAGCTTCTGCAAAACTACCCGAAATCTCCTGTGTGCAACACCCCCAACAGCCCAGGGTCCAGACAACAGCAATGCCCCACTTTATAATCCAATTACAATCCAATTAAAGCTCAAAGCCTCACCCCTCATTGCTTGTGTATCTCTCCACACCATGCTCCTTTCCACTCTTGGAAAGTGAATAAAAATTTTGCTCTCTGCATTTCTTCCCTTTGTGAATTCCTTCATAGCTCACATCATAACCCACTCTAACATTTTGGTGGCCCGAATGGGGATTTCTCTATTTCTTCCTCTCCCACACCTCCAATAATTACCATTAGGGGAGCACTGGGCAGTGGAAGCTCAAACCAGTCTAACCCCCAAAGCCTGTCTCTACAAGGTTTGGAAAGAGGATTCTAATCTTTTTCCATGTCTTTGGACTCTGTGGACAGCCTTCTCCTCACTCCTTACATGACCAGCAATTGGTAAGTCTCACTGAATCTTGGGACAAAAACATTCCCATTGTTCAAAGCAATAGCTAGCCCCCATCTTATTGTTCTGAACCCTGGTACTAGGACTATCCCTTCTCCAGGGTTTTGGCTGTGAGGGACACCTTCCACTGTCTTCCTGATGTGATCGGTCTGTTCTTGGATTCAGGGAGGGATGCCTTGCTCTGAACAGATCTTTGTCGTTCAGGCTGCTTTCTGGCTAAGGGATGCCTGGCTCCGAGGCAGGTCTTCATCGGTGGTGTGCTCCCAAGCTCAGGGATGCTTCACTCTGGTGCCAGATCTCTAGGTTGTTTGAGTTGAGGATGCTCTCCTTAAAACCTTCCCCCTCAACCCTGTGTGTTCAGGTCCCTGAGATATCCTTCCCTTTTTTATTTATTTATTTTTCCTTTTCTTTTTTGTGGTTCTCATCATGGGCAATTGTCAATCAATTTTGCCCAGTGACTCCCCACTGGGATGTCTACTTAAGAACTTGAAGGCTCTAGGACTTACTGACCTCAAGCCCAAGTGCTTGATTTTCTGTTGCAGCATGGCCTGGCCTCAATACAAACTGGGTGACCAGGAAGTCTGGCCCATGAATGGCTCTCTTAGCTATAACACTATCCACCAACTTAACCTTTATTTACTGTTGCTGTCTTGAGCCCTTATCGAGGGTTAGTTCTCAAAAGGAGGAGGTAAGATTTTAACCTTTAGCAGGGATTCCAGACCTTTCTCCTACCTATATCTTTTCATTCAAATTTGTCTCTGTCATAATTTTTCTCCTCTTTTTCCATGACCATTCTATTTCCATCTCTTCCAACCCACCCCCCATGCATGTTTATCTTACTACAGAATAATTGCTGCATTTGTTTTCCAGCTGAATGGCACTTAAGGCCATGCTCTTTTTTTTAAGCTGTCAGTTATAATTTGTCTTTTTCTTTTTACATTTTATTTATTTTTTTTTAATTTTATTGTTGTTCAAGTAAAGTTGTCTGCATTTCCCCCCCCACCACCATTCCCTGCTGCCCCAGCCATCCCCAACTCCCTCCCCTGATTCCACACACTGCCCCCTACAACCGGTTTTGCCCATGTGTCCTTTATAGTTGTTCCTGAAATCCCTTACCCCCTTTCCCCTCATCCTCTCCTCCTACCTCCCTTCTGGTTACTGTCAGATTGTTCTTAATTTCCATAGTAACCACCTCATCCCCCCACCTCCAAAGTCGCAGCCAGGTTTATGCAGTAAAGAAAAATCTGATGGCACTTGGATTTAAGAGATAATTGCTATAATCTGATGGCTCATCAACATTTTGGAAGCCATTGGCCATCATGGATAACAATATTTAAATTAATGAGTAAAAATCTAGAAGACATAGACATAGACATGTCTCTTAGAATTAGTCCCTACCCTTTTGTATATAAAGATATACTAATGTCATAATTTGGAAGATATATTAAGACAATGTTCTTGAGTACTTCTGCATCAGTGGTAACAGTATAAAAAAACTGATCATGTTAGTAGATGACTCACTGTCTCCAAAGGTCTTCCAAACCCTGTAGTTTCTTGTTGTGCTAACAAACAAACAAACAAACAAAAAGAAACCAACACTATCTCCTTTAATGCCCCAACAAATGTTGATTCCTCAACCAGGCTACTTCTTACTTTCCCCGTCACTGCCAGAAATAAATCATTTCCCTCTCTGTTCTCTTTATACATCCTCACATTTTGCTTTGTGTTAGAGAAAGGTGCTTGCATGTGGTTCTCCCTTGTGAGACAGAAGTGCCTTGGAATCAAACACTTTGTGTGTTCACTCATGTTCAGCCTCCTCCTGTCATGAAGAGGCTTGAACATATCAAATGCTCAGTCCACAGTTATTCACTGAGTGAATGATTGAAAGAATGAAGCTTGGGTTGTCAGGACATTTATTCCTCTAACTCCTAAGCCCATGCAGGGAAGCACATGAATACATAAACGATGTCCCCCCCATGTGGCTGCCCTAGGGAGGACCTCTTTGCTAAAATCCACTAGAAGTCCCCATCTCCTTCTTAATAGAGGCGCAGCACAAATTACAAGGCTGAAGTAAATGAAGTACAGAGTGCACGCAGCTGGAGAGACATGTTCCTTAGTTTGACAGGGAAGGAAGGGGTTGAGTTTCAGAAGCCCGGAAGTGGCAGGTCTTCTTTTGGTCCCAGTGAAAGATTCTTTTAGACCCTTTAGCTTAATTGGGAGTCCTGCACCACATGGGAATAAGCAGGTGGTGAGTTCACTGGTTCTGGATTGGTCACTGGGTTTGCCAAGTAGACAGTTTGGTAGACCATGGTCCCCTGGAAAAGATAGACACAGGAGGTGCTCTGGTGAGATCCAGGTATGCATGGAGGCCTTTAGACTAACATTCCCAAGCTTTTTGGCACCACGTACCAGCTTTGTGGAAGACAGTTTTTTCACGAAAGGCGCGGGGGTGGTGGTGGAGATCAGGGGCAGGGGTCAGAGTTTGGTGGTAATTCAAGTGAAGCTTTGCTTGCTCACCTGCCACTCACCTCCTGTTGTGTGGCCCAGTTGCTAACAGGGCAAGGATCAGTACCAATCCACTCTCCCAGGGGTTATGGACCTCTGCTTTAGGCATTCCTCCCTTCCCCTGCTCCTGGGCAGGAAGGGGAAGCCTGAAGACCCCTCTAGTCTCCACTCTCTTTGAGGCATTTTCCCACCTACTGAGGGTCTTTGGACTCACGTAAGAGACCAGTTGACAGCCAAAGTGGACACATGTGGAGGCAATGCCGAGCTCCAGGAGGCTGAAGATGAGCTGCACACCAGAAGTAGCTCTGCCAGAGATCTGCAACCAGAAGTAACCGGAAGGCTATGAGTGCTGCTCGGGGGGTCCAAGGTAGGCTCAAAGTGTGGTTCTGCAATGGATTGTGGCTATGGCTTTGAGGAAGTCCTATAACCTCATCTTGGTGTTGCACAGAAAATATCTCAACAGGTTTGGTGAGGGACAAGTGTTTGTAAAAAAAAAAATTTTTTTTTAAACACTACCAGTGTTCTTGTAGGGGAAAGAATGGTCTTTGTTTCAAGCAACACTTTGATACCTTGTTTCAGGCACAGGCGATGAGACCTAAGAATGTGGTCTGGAGTCAGACAGTGAGAGAGTGAAACTGTTCTGTGTAGGAAGTGAATAGAAATTTGGGAGCATGGACAAGCAGTGTGGAGGAAAGTGAGAAAGACCGACAGAGCAACAGAATGGGAGGGTGGAGCCTGCAGACAAAGGCATGTGGCATGTGAGGGATGTGTAATCTTCAGTCTTCCGTAGTTGCCTGGGCTCAGATGTAAACCTCCACCATCCCTCTGAACCTTTAGAGAAAGTGAGCCAGTGAAACAACCTTCCTGGCTTCTGACAGTGGCATTTTGTGGAGTTAAATAATTCAGGCTGTCTTGAATTTGGGAAAAAAGTCAGTTAAAAGACCCCCAAGCTGAACTAATTCAGCAGTAGCACATTTCACCTGAGGACCAGTAGACATCCAAGCCTTTCTTTCCCTGCTCTTCTCCAAAAATACCCAGGAGAATGGGGTTTGTTTCTGTATCTGGGGAGAGAGTTAGGGTTGAACCCACCTTATTCCTTAAAGGACAAGGGATGAATAATCCCAATAACCATTTAGATTCCAATTATAGGAGAGAATAAATATGAAAGTGAATGTGCCTGACACACGGTAGGTAACAAACCAGTGTTGGCTGATTATGATGTTTAAAATGGCATGCATGACAGCTAGCTGCTCTGAGAATCCTCCCATTTTGCAGAGAACTTCCTTAGCACTGTCCTTATCCTCCCCCTACATTTAGAGCATTTGTTAAGCATCTGTTTGGTACAAGTTGTTAGGAAAGCACCCCACGAAGCACAATCTGGTGAGGGAAGTAGATACAGATATAGAGAATTATAATCTACATCAGACATAGTAAGCAGTATTAAAAAACCAAAACATTTTCCTCAAGCACTGATAAGACAGAGATCCATGCTGAGGACAAGATTTAGAGACAGGGATGTAGGACGGGGTGTCCAGGCAAGGGGAAAGGCAGGGTGATGATGTCTTAGTCAAGGAATCACAGAAGCTTACGGAGGAGAGGTCTTCACAGATGATGCCAGTCCATTTCAAATGTGTTTTTAACAACAAAATTCTTTTATAAATAAAATTTTCTAATGGGAGAGGGGTTGGGGGATAGGTGAAAATGATGAAGGGATGAAAAACTACAAATTGGCAGTTATAAAATTAGTCACAGGGAGGTAAATTGAAGTACAGCATAGGGAACATAGTCAATAATGTTGTAATTACCATGTGTGGTGTCATACAGGTACTGGACTTCTTTTAAGGATTTTTGTGCAGAGAGGGCCAGAGACACAGGGTGGTAGCTGCAGTAAC
>PVKM010031702.1:0-16730 GCA_004027735.1 Carollia perspicillata | reverse complement strand
CCCAAGAACCCTGAAACACCATTCCAAAAGAACCTATGCACCCCAATGTTCATAGCAGCACAATTTACAATAGCCAAGTGTTGGAAGCAACCTAGGTGCCCATCAGTCAATGAATGGATCAAAAAACTATGGTACATATACACAATGGAATTCTATGTGGCAGAAAGAAAGAAGGAGCTCCTACCCTATGCAACAGCATAGATGGAACTGGAAAGCATTATGCTAAGTGAAATAAGCCAGGCGGTAAAAGACAAATACCATATGATCTCACCTTTAACAGGAACCTAAGCAACTAAACAAACAAGCAAGCAAAATATAACCAAAGACATTGAAATAGAAAAGGGATGACAGTATCCAGAGGGGAGAGGGGAGGGAATTTCAGGGAAAAAGAGAGGGGATTATAGGAACAAGTATAAAGGACACATAGATAAAAACTAAGGGGGGTGGGGAGCACTGTGGGGGTGGACTCGGACGGGAGTAAACGACAGAAAACTGTACTTGAATATCAATTAAAAAAAAAAAAACAGCCATAGACAATATGTAAATGAATGAATGTGGTTCCAGTGAAACTTTATTACAAAAACAGGCAGTGGGCCAGATTTAACCATAAACTATACTTTGCCAATGCCTAAAGTGTAAAAAATGTAGCAATGAATTCAGGGTGTTTTAAGATATTTCTTCAATAAATGAACACAGACTACACAGTGTACTTTTTTAAATCCTTACCCAAAGATATGTTTATTGAAGAGCGACATGTGAGAAACATCGATCAGCTGCCTCCTGTATGTGCCCCAACCATGGATGGAACCTGCAACCTAGGTATGTGCCCTGACCAGGATTCAAACCAACAACCTTTTGGTGTACAGTGATCCTCCAACCAACTAAGCCACTCAGCCAGGGCTACACAGTGTATTCCGAGTATGCAGATCTATTTTAGTTTCATCTTATTTGCTCTTGGACTGCCATATCTTCTTGATGTTAGCTTACCAGTAGGGGCCCATCATGCCATTTCTAATTTTCAACAGACTACAAAACCAGACAAGCTCTTAGAACTAAATTTATCAGACTTCACATGAAGACCCTTTGGATCTCTCTAATGAGTACTATGTAAGAGCTCTAGTACATGAAGTGGGTGGGACCTTTGTCTCAGACTCGAGTGGGATTTACATACTTACAATTTTGACTTTTGTCACGCAAGACTGAGTCCCAGAGACTGTGAAATGGCTATTACATACCAAATACAGATGCAAAAATTTTTATATTGAATACCACTAATTTAAGTATAATGACCATAAATGTCAGTCTTTTAAAATAATTTGCACTCATATTTCAGATATTAAAAAGTTAACATGTCTCTAAGGACTTAAGAATTAAAAGTTCTAAACTAAATTTTAGAAAACATGGCACCTTTACTTACTTTGGCAACATTTTCAACTGGTTTTCTCTAAGTTCTAAGATCTGGAGTTTAGTTAACCTGCAAAATAAAGAAAACAAATCAAGCATTTATAACCAAGACAAAAAATGTAACTAAGTAAATGTCATACTCTAAAATTTTAAAGCAGTCAATATTTATTGTGTAATTACAACATGAAGAATACTGTATTAAAAAAATTACATAGCTACACAAATTAAGCAAAGAAAGAAAAGACTATTTCTGCTCCTCAGAATTACTGGGGTGTGGGGAGAATAAACACTTCCAGACATATTTAAAGCACAAAATGACTGTTCCTAAATATCAAACCTGGACAAGCACTTCACGCCTGAGAAAAGACCTGCCAAAATTACTAGCTATTTAAGAATAATAATTCAACTCTAGAGTTCAGCTCTGAAAGGAAACGATAAGGGAACACAAGAAGACATGGAAAGCCTCTGGCAGTGATGCACTTTCCCATAAATTTAGAGGAAAGTGAGCAGATTCAGTGGTACAGAGTTGCTAAATAATGCTACAATAGCAATATTATACTGTATAAATGCATCAAATCAACATGTTGTATACCTGTTAAATTTATATGACATTATGTGTCAAATATAGTTAAATGAAAGTAAAGAGTGGTCCAAATGCCAGATACAAAACAGGAATCTGACAATCATACAAGCTTTTGCATGTGTATGTACAAATATGTACGTATATAAATATATGAAACATGGATGATGCAGCTCCCACAAGATCCCAGCTCCCACTGGGCTGCAAGAATGCCCAGAATTCTTTTTTCTTTAATCAATAATTGACATTATAATACTAGTGTTAGGTGTGCAACATAATGATTTGATATTTGTATATATAGTGAAATCGTCACCACAGTACATCTAATTAATATCCTTTATCACACAGTCACAGATATTTATTCTGGCATAAGAACTTTTAAGATCTACTCTTTGCAATTTTCAAATACACAATACAGTAAATATTAATATAGTCATCATGCTATACATTAATATCCCATGACTTATTCATAACTGGAGGATTGTATCTTTTAATACCTTTGCCCATTTACCCCCCTAAAACACCGCACATATACCCATGGTAACCACCAATCAATCTGTGTTCTCTGTGTTTGTTTGTTTTTTTTTAGTTTCCATATGTAAGTGAAATCATGATGTTTATCCTTATTTTCAGACAAAAAGATGACTGTAAAACTAATGTAGTTCGATAGCAGTTTCTCTAACAATTAATTTAAAAACTATAATAATTTGGTACCTAGTATTGATTCATTCTTTGATTCATCTTTTCACTTAAAAAAGTACTTAGGTACTGTAACAAGAACAGAAACATTCAGATATGGGGGGGGACAATGTGGTAGATTCCAGACACACATGTTCTTTTCTCCAGAATTTTGATTCTAGTGGAGAAGACAGATAAACACACAGATCATTTTCAAATGTAATAAGTGCTAAAAATAAAGCATTACTTATTTCAAATATACAGAAAGTACCCTCATTTAAACTCTATTTTTTGCATACTTTAAAAATCAATTCATTTGATATTTTTTCCTTTTAAACATTTACATTTATTCTTTAGTTAGAAAAAAACATTCAAAGTCAAAATAAGTTCTGAAGAAACTAAAAAACCACAATGTTTGGAAATAATAACAAAAGAAGAGACTATGAAACTGTAGTTAATAGAATTACTAAAGCATCTTGTAGTTTTACAGACTTTACAGGAGCTAAAAAGAAAAGGTTTTAGAAGAAATTATAATTTACCTGCCAAAATTAGCTGGCAAGAACTCAAGAAAAGCATCATTCAGATATAGCTGGGTTAGGTTTAACAGCTGAGAAAATCCATCAGGAAGCCTGTATAAAATATACCAGAATTTAAATTAAACTCACATACACAATTTCAGTCTCTTATTAAATTCTAAGAATCTGTCTAGCCAGCACATGTTCTTAAGAGATAATAGTCATCTCCTTACTTTCATGAATGATCCTGAAATTGAAGTTTGCCTTTTATAATAAATAAGTTACCTATTTCAATGTTTGTATCTTTATCTCTTTATAAAAAGGTAGTGAGGCAGTATTTCTCTCAAGATAAAATCTGCATAAAATTGTCAACTATGAATGAGCCACAATATACAGAAATGTATTTAGGACACAATATGACAAGTGCAGTCACTGTTAAATTTCTCCTTAGCTAAAATCAATCCAAAAGACTAGATAAGGAACTCTAAACTTTGACAGTACTGACTTTTGGGGCTGAAGAATTCTTTGTTGTGAGAATCCTGTCTTCTGCATTGGTGGATAGTTAACAGCAACCCTGGCCTCTTCCCACTAGAAGCCAGGAGAATGGCACTGCCCACTAACACAGGCTGTGAAAACCAAAAATGTCTCCAAAATTTACCAAGTAAACCTTAAAGGCAAAATCATCCCCATTTTAGAACTACTGGTTAAGATTATTTTCAGTTTCAACATCCATCCCATAAATAATCATATAAAGATTGTATAATTTTACAGTAAAGCACAAAGAAAGAATATAAAAAGCCAAGTGACATTTTAAAGCCATGTAAGAACCTGTATTAGCTTTATTTTTATTCCCTCTGATAAAAACATAATCTTTACATGTTTGTCCTGGATTTTATCTAGTATAAAACTTTCTTGCAGTAAGTTAAATCTGTCTTTGACTCCTCTTTCTCCCCTCTGTCACATTCCTCTATCTTCCACAGCAAGTGAAGAAGAAATGATATGTTTAGAAAAGATAATTAAATGAAGTATTATAGTATGTGAACGGTGATTTTAACTTTCAACTTAGCTATACTAACCTATGTTTCACTCTATTAATCTTTTGCTTCATCATTCCGTTTTTGCAAAATTTAACAGCTTTGGTACCAGGAAAATGTTCCATTTATAGCCATTACCATATAAGAGAGTATATATGACCATGGGTATATGGCACCAGGATTGTGCAACCTGCAGCCCAGGATGGCTATGGACACAGCTCATCAAAAAATCATAAATTTACTTAAAACCTTTTTTTTCTGCTGATCAGTTTTCATTTGTTTCTGTATTTAATGTGTGAACCAAGACAACTCATCTTCTTCCAGTGTGGACCAGAGACGCCAAAAGGCTGAACATCCTGAGCCAACCACACGGTTTTTCTTTTTTCTTGTTTTTCCCTTCTTGACTATTCAGCTTACTATTTTCAAAAGTTTGAGTGTGCCACACATTTGATTTACAGGTAAAGACATTCTTGTATTGTGTCAATAACAATGAGTGAGGAGACCTGAATTCTAGACTCATTTCTGAAATTATCTTTCAGTGCGACCTTGAGCAAAACACTTTTATTATCTGTTTGGATGTCAAATTTACCTCTGCAAAATATGGAGTTAGGAAAGATTATTTTAAAGATTCCATTTTAATCTAAAGCAATTTTATATAGATTTAACATTAATAATAAATGCTCATTAAAATACAGAAAGTAATATTCTATTACTATTCATAGTTTCATGGTTTTTCCCAAAAGTAACTTATAAGTCAACAGAGAACTTACTTGGAGATAGGGTTTACACTGGCCTCCACAATTGTTAAAACTTTACAATTTTTTATATTCTCTGGAAACTCCTGTATTCCTAAAAAAATAAATAAACAAGTAATTAAGGATCAAATTAAAAGAATCTATTACATGACACAAAATAATAACAATAGTAATAATTAATGTATGCCTTGCTGACTGGAAATTTACCAAACTAAGCAAGATCTAGATAAACTGACAACACCGACTTAAAGGAAACAGAACCACCTCCACAATTCCTCTTTTCTCTCACATGTTTGGTTCACTTGCCTTTTTATAAATGCTAATTATACTGATTAGTTTTACATTCCTTTCCTTCTCTTAGCTCTTCAGGAAATTAGTGCCTTCTCTGTGTGAACGTAAAGACACAAAATGTAGAACACAGCATTCTTTCTGTTTTTCTCACATAAAAAGGCATTACTTTTTTATGCTGGGCTCCACATTGAGCTGACCCCTAATATGTATAAAATAACAAAGCTGCAAGCAAAGCTGAAGATAGAGGTAGAAAATCTACATTAGATACGCCAGTGAATATGCCTGAAGGCAATTACAGAGCTATATTTTTGTGAAACACCAGAAAAAAGCTTACAAACCAAATTACAGTAAAGGTTTATTTCCACAACTTGTCTCAGCAAAAATATAGTAAGAATGCTTTATATGAACTAGCAATAATCCATAGACCAACTTTAAGTAGCACTGTTGTAATCTAAACTAACTGAATGCCAATTAATAGAGGATGTGGAGAAAAGGGAACCCTTGTGCACTGTTAGTGGGAAATGTAGTCTGGTGCAGCCACTGTGGAAAACAATGTAGAGTTTCCTTAAAAAAATTAAAAACAGAACTGCCTTTAGACCCTAGAAGTGATCCCACTTCTAGGAATACATCTGAAGAAACCCAAGACAATAATTAGAAAGTATATATGCACCTCTATGTGCACTGCAGTGTTATTTAGAATAGCCCCAAGAGCTGGAAACAGCCCAAGTTCCCATCAATAGATGAGTGGATAAAAAAGCTGTGGAACATTTACACAATGTAATGCTACTTGGCTGTTAAAAAAGAAAAACTAAATCTTACCTTTTGTGACAGCATAAATGGGGCTGCAGATTATCAAGCTAAGTGAAATAAGCCAATCAGAGAAAGACAAGTATCATATGATCTCACTTTTATGTGCAATCTAATGACAAACTGGAACAAAATACAAATAGAGGTATGGATACATGGAACAGAATGACAGCTGTCAGAGGCGAGGGAGTCTGAGGGGCTAGATGAAAGAAGGTGAAGGGATTAAACAAACAAAAAAGAGAGAAAGAAAGAAAGAAAGAAAAAGACATACAAGTAGTAGGTGGACCCAGACAACAATGTGGTGATACAGCCACAGGAAAGTGGGGGCGGGGGGAGAACTAGGGAGAAAAGAGACTTTGCTTGGGGGAATGCATGCATAACATGGGCAGATGATGTTTTGTTGAGTTGTATAGTTGAAATTTATATGATTTTTGTGAACCAATGTCGCCCCCATAAATTCAATAAAGAATAACAGAATGCCAATTAACAACCTTTTCAATGTTCCAAAAATTCTGTTAGTCCTATCGCTTCAGTAACACAGCATGATTATTCAACAGGCTTGACACACCAAAAGATCACTTAAAAGCCTCTTTCAATTTCATCGCCATATAATTCTAAGTAAGCAAGTTTACTACAGTGCCAAGTATAGAATTTCAGGTGATGAAAAATAAAAAGTGCAAAATCACCACCAGCAAATACACTAATAACTGTTCAGTCAAAACTCATCAATGGATGCTACAATTAATTGGAAAAGGTATGTTGAGAAACAGAATATTAGTACAGTCTCAAAGTTTCTCGCCAGAAAATATTTGTTATAAAAGGAATAAAAGTAACTCTACAGTAAAGAAATCTCACAGGCACCACCTTAATTTGCTTCAGAATTAGCATCACCAGTTAACACCATCATGAGGCACCTAATCTGAGACACATCAAAAAGGTACCCAACATCATTAGTGTCACACTCTTGCTGGAAACAGACAACCTGAATTTAATCATAAGCAGACATCACACAAATCCAAATAAGGGAAATTCTAACTGGCTAGTAATCTTTAAAACTGTCAAGGTCAAAAGACAAAGGAACTAAAGAACTAACCAGACAAAAGGAGACCCAAGGGACCTGGCTGTAGTAAATATCCAAACCTCCTCCTCCTCTTTCTCCTACTACACACTTAAAACTGGGGAAATCCAAATAAGACTGAGAGATTGTATCAATGTCAATATCCTATGTTGTTCAATAATACTGCAAAATGTTACCACTGGGAGAAACTAGGCAAAGAGAACATAGGACCACTCTGCACGTTTCCTTAAAACTGCATGTGAATCTATAATTATCTAAGTAAACATTTCAATTTAGAAAATCTGGGCTCAATGATTCCTTAAGAAAAGGTTTTACTATTGTTGTTATTACAAATTCAATTTCTCTGTTTTGTGATAATTCATTTTTTCCATTTCCGTTTTAGTAAGTTTTACTTTTGCTGTTACTTATGAAGTTCATCTAAATCTTCAAATCAGGAAATACTAATACTAATGGACATCTAATGATATAAACTAATTATTGTTAGCTATTACTCTTTTTTTAAAGATTTATTTATTTTTTTTAGAAAGACAGGGAGGGAAAAAGAGAGGGAGAGAAGCATCAATGTGTGGTTGCCGCTCATGTGGCCCCCACTGGGGACCTGGCCTGCAACCCACGCATGTACCCTAGACTGAGAATTGAACCGGCAACCCTTTGGTTCCCAGCCTGCGTTCAATCCACTGAGCTACACCACAGCCAGGGCTCCATTGCTCTTTCTTAAGTGTGATTAATAGTAGAGTGTTTTCATCTTGAAATACTTGTATGAAAGGTTGTCTGTGATTTGCTTTAAAATAATCAGAGGTGGCAAAGTAGGAGGTATAGATGAAACTACAACCTGTTGATAAATGTTGAAGCTGGTTGATATATACACATCAGGTTTATTACATTATTCTCTCTACTTTTGTAAATGCTTGAAATATTCCACTATAAAAGACCACTACTGTTCGATCACTAAAAACAGATAAGAAGATTAACAGAAAAGGACTTTAAAATAGCTTTTGTTATGCCCCCTACATTAACTGCAGCATTATTCACAGTGGCCAAGACATGGAAATAACCAATGTGTTCTTCAATAGATGACTAGATAAAGAAGATTTGGCACATATATATACAATGGAATACTACTCAGCCGTAAGAAAAGATGAAACATTATCATTTGTGACAACATAGGTGGAATAGGAGAATTCAAGATGTCAAGCGAAATAAGTCAGAAAAATTTAAGAAACATATGATTTTACTCATATGTGGGATATAAAACTGAAAGCAACAAGTGAACAAACAAGAAAAACAAACAAACAAAAAGCCATAGTCACAGACAATAGTATGGTGGTTTCCAGAAGGAAGGAAGGTAAAGGGGCAGTAAGGGATAAAGGGGGTCAAATATATGGTGATGGAGTATGATTTGACTTTGGGTGGTAAGCTTACAATGCAATAGGCACATCATGAATCACAGAAATGTACATTGAAACCTATATAATCTTACTGTATTAATCACTGTCACCCCAATAAATGTAACAGAAATTTAAAAACCTAAACAAATAGCTATTGTTCTTAAAAGGAAAAAGTGAACAAAGTAAGAAAAGGTTAAATATAAAAAATAATGTAAACTTTACAAATGAAAAATATAGTATCTGAATGAGAAATCCACAGGATAGCATTAAAATAAAATTAGACACTGTAGGAGAAAAGTTCAGCAAACCAGGAGACATGGCAAGAGAAACCAGCCCATCTGAAACACAGGAGCGGGGGACAAAATTTTAAAATGTGAACAAAATCCAGTGCTGTGTGGGACAATGTCACACAGGCTGATGTATATTTACCTATATTTAGAAGTTTACCAGTCACTGCTAACTACACATGATCGCTGAGGGGACAGCTGTCTTTCTTGTTCATGACAAAAACAGGATATGGCATATAGTTACCATCACTACATAGTTCCAAATTTTTCTGCACAGTAGCAATACCAATTTTCGTAAAACATCTATTTATACATACCCCTGTTGACATTTGACATTGTGTTCACTTTTTGCTAATATAAGGGACTGAACCTCATGAGAAATTAAAATAGAAATTAAAACGAGATATTTCCCTGATATTTTCTAGTGATACTGAATACATTTTTGTTGTTTACTCATCATTTTCATTTCTTTTACTTTGAACCCCCTGTTCACTGTAGTTTCCATTGAACTATCTTTAAATACCTGTAAGCATTCTTTAGAACTACTAGAATATCAAGTATTTTCCCATGGCCTGTAATCTATTATTTATATTTATATATTTTGTCATGTAAAAATTTTATCCTTTACTGCTGTGATTTTATGTTAAATAAAAAGTCTTTTCTACAATGAAGTCCTCTACTGTGTAATTATAATTTTCTGTTTTATATTACTGTCCTTAATACATTTGCAATTTATTTTAGTATATACTGTAAAGTCTGTTTTTAAATAGAGACTTTTTCCCATGTAAATGCATTGTGCCAATATTTATAAAATCTTTGTTTTTCTTATTCCACTGATTTTTAGAGGTACCTCTGTCATATTCCAAATTCTCACACGGTTATGTTTGTTGCTGGACAGCCCTTTCTGTTGCACTTTTAAGCTTTTCCTCTGGATCGGTCATACCACACTATTTCTGTCATTTTCTACATATGTGAGATAGATTGATTACATTAATGTCCTCAACCCCTATTCAACTCTCTGCAATTTGATGTTCCAGCCTCTTCCATCAAAATGTGAAGTATTACACATTAAATCAATACAATTTTATTAACTGATGTAACCCCAATAAACTCAATAGAAAAGTTTTTTGAAATGTGAAGTATAATTTTACTAATCTAAATCTGAGCTCAACCGTATGTTCTGCTGTATGTAGCCAATGAAACTTTAGTAGAGTTGATGAAATCAAGTGTTCAAAACAGGCCCTGGCTAATTTCCACTGTCCTCAGGTCCCCTGCATTGTTATGAGAGAACATGCCTGCAGTGCCTGGGCTAGCCTGATGAGAGGTCAGATCTACTGCAGAACATCTATGTCATCCCAGCAGGACTCTCGAAAATTCACTTTAAACAGTCTCTATTTAGTTTTATTACTAAAGTTTATCAGTCTTGGCAAGACTTCTAGTAAAGATGGCACTGTAGGCAGACATAGCTCACCTTTTTGTACAACTACACCAAAATTACAACTAAATATAAGAACAATCATCACTCAGAAGCATCAGAAATTGAGTTGAATAGCAGTCTGATAACTATGGAATTAAAGAAATCACATCCATCCACAATGGTAGGAGGCATGTGGACACAGAATGGGCTGGCCCCTCACCCAGATGTGGTGGATAAAAATTTGGGAGGGATATTTCCGGAGCAAGGAGTCCCAGCCCCACACCAACCCCAATGCCCCAGGTTCCAGTGCCAGAAAGACAAGTCTCCACAACTCTGGCTGCAAAAATCAGCAGGAATTGAGTAGGTAGAAGAAAATTCTGAAGGCCCAAGTAGTTCCTATTAAAGAACCCACACACAGACTCACCAACTCAGCCTCACTCCCTCTGGGCTCCACTACCAGAATGGTAGCTTGAAAGACACCAGTGGCATAGTGAGAGAAACTGAAGTGTCTGGCATCAAGGTGAGCAGAGGCAATTGTCCCTTTTCTAAACCCCTTGCTACCACAGAACCAGCAAGTGGGAACCATATCCGAGACTCCATCAACTTGGCTAACACTGTTTGACCTGCCTTGGAGTTCCCCAGAGTTCCTCTCCACACAATTTATGGCCACACCCAAGTTGCTTTTCCAAATGAATGGCTGTTCTTGGCTCATGCTGCACAACTTTCTAAATCCTCTCAAACAAGCAACAGCTGGCCTCAGAGAGCCTCAGCCCTAGCACTGTCAGCAACAGCTAGATGCACAGTTTGGCTTTGCCTGGGAATCTCCCACCCCAGCACAAGTAGCAGCCATCTCAGATTGCTTTATAGCTCAGACAGGGTGGCCCCAGGCAAAACACAAGTGTTGGCTGACCTTGGCCTTCACTACCTGGGAAGCCCCATGGTCAACACACTCACTAGACAGTTACAGACCACAAAAGCACCACCATCATGCCCATGCATGGCTGATCCTTCACAGAGGGCCGAAGTTGGTGGTCAGAGGTCACAGCCAGTCCTCGAAGGTGACAGGCCTGGATAAATCCCTCCCACTGATCTGCCAACAGCAACCAAGGCTCAATCAGGAGGGTATACTCAGCCCACACAAAGGGCACACCTCGAGTACCCAGCTGGGGTGACAGGGTTGGCTGTGCCACTGGACCCTACAGAACACCTACTACATCAGGCATGCTACCAAAACATGGAGTCAAAGCAGCTCTACCTAATACATAGAAACACACACAGGGAGGCTGCTAAAACGAAGAGACAAAGAAACATGGCCCAAATGAAAGAACAGATCAAAACACCAGAAAAAGAGCTACACAAAATGGAGGTAAGCAATCAATCACGTGTAGAGTTCTAAACACTGGTTATAAGGATGCTCAAGAAACGTAGTGAGGATCTCGACAGCAAAGAAAAAATCCAGTCAGAAATGAAGGATACATTCATTGAAATAAAGAACAATTTATAGGAAACAACAGTAGAGTAGATGAATCCAAGAATCAAAATCAATGATCTGGAACATAAAGAATAAAAATAAATAAATAAATAAATAAATAAATAACCCCCCAACCAATCAGTACAACAAGAAAAAGAGAATCAAAAAAAATGAGAATAGTATAAGCAGCATCTAGGACAACTGCAAGAGATCTAACAGTCATCTTATAAAGATGGAGGAGAAGATAAAGAGCAAGAAACTGAAAATCTATTTAAAAAAATAATGAAAGAAAACTTCCCTAATTTGGTGAAGGAAATAGACATGCAAGTCCAGGAAGCACAGAGAGTCCCAAACAAGATGGATGCAAACAGGCCCACTCCAAGACACATCATAATTAAAATGCCAAAGGTTAAAGAGAAAGACAGAATCTTAAAAGCAGCAAGAGAAAAGCAGTTAGTTACCTACAGGGGAGATCCCATAGACTTCCAGCTGATTTCTCAAAAGAAATTTTGCAGGCTAGAAGGGACTGGCAAGAAATATTCAAAATCATGAAAAGCCAGGGGTCTACAGCCAATATTGCTCTAACCAGCAAAGCAATCATTTAGAAACAAAGAGCAGATAAACAGCTTCCCAGACAAAAAAAATCTAAAAGGGTTCATCATTACAAATCCATTATTATATGAAATGTTAACGGGACTTATTGATGAAAAAGGAGACACTCAAAACTATGAATAATAAAATGGCAAAAAAAAACCCATAACAACTGAATCTAAAAACAAAACTAAGCAAACAAGAAGAACTGAGACAGCATCATGGATACAGAGAGCACTTTGATGGTTGCCAGATGGGAGGGGGGTTTAGGGTAATGTGTTAAGAGGTGAGGGGATTAAGAATTACAAATACGTACTTACAGAATAGCCATAGAGCTATAAAGTACAGTATAGGAAATGGAGTAGTTAAAGAACTTATACACATGACCCCTGAACATGAGTAATGGTGGGAGAATTGCCTGAGGGAGTAGGGAGTACTGGGGGGAGGAGGGCAAAGGGAGAAAAATCAGGACAACTCTAATAGCATAATCAATAAAATATAATTTAAAAAATAAAGTTTTTTTAATAAACTGAGTCGCACACTTTCCCCCCTTTCTGGTAAGTCACATTAGCAAGTAGTTGTACCAAGGTTATTGGATATGGAGTATAATTCTTCTCATACACTTTTTAAAATATAAGACATTCCGCATTTAGAGGGAGGGCAGGAGAAGGACATTCTACACTGACCTCCCTAGCACCCCACTTCATTTTGATTTAAACTTTGATTAAAGTTTGTAAATTATCTTGAAATATTCTATATAAAAGATTATTCCAAGAGCTATATTTTTAGTACCTAATAAAATCTAAGGGAAATAAGACTAAAGACAAAGATTACAGTATATTCTATTGATCAAAAATTTTATATAGGAAAAGAATAATTTCAAGATTTCTATATTAGACGTCTATAATTTTAATATTTAATGGAAAGTAATGCTTGTATCATCTTCCACAAATATAAATGTATGCTTCATATTTTTCAAATTATAAAGTTCTTTACATCATAGAATGAGGTTTAAAAGAAGTAACCAATCAGTATTTCTGAAATTAGTAATTCTAAATTACCATCAGCTTTCAGACACATATTAATAATTGTACCCTAAGCAAGTAGTTTCAAAATATTCATAATTTTTCTGCTTTAAAAAATCACTAGTAAAACTAAGGGTGGTGGACTGGAATGGGAGTAAAAGAAAACTGTACATCAATAACAATTAAAATAAATTTAGAAAAATACAATACATTACTAGCAATGTATTTACTGTGACTTCAATTCCTATCATAAGAATGGGGACCCCCTAAAAGCAGATTTATAAAACTGTGTATTTATTCTTACATGTTTAAACTTCAGTCACCTTTAAAGTAGTATATCAAGGCACCTTTGATGCAATACACCTGTCAAAATGTTTTTTTTCCACCACTGAAAAGGGTTTTTGAACTCATCGATTTTGACACCTTTTAGTGTTTCTACAGTTTTGTTTTTCACCTCTTTCACATTAGCAGAATCTTCCCCTTTGAGGACTTTTTTTCATCCAAGGAAATAAAAAACACTTGCTGTGGTGAGAATGGATGAGATGGGGCGGTGGAGCACAGGGGTCGTAACTGCTGAACACACAGGGTGGTGTGGGCAAGTGCACTTATATCGCACATCATGAAATGGGCAAATGCGTTGAAAGAGTCTTTAAAAAATTTCACTGCAACTTCTCAACACAGTGCCAACTGGTATACTGATACAGATGGGTTCCTAGAATACTCACCTAGTGGGGGAAGCCTGTGCTACAAGGGGCCTGCCTCCAGAAGATAATTCTGGGTTCTTTTTGGGTCCCCCACTTGTAGAGATGGATCAACTCCCATCCATCTCTAAATTGGTGGTCATCTGAATACTAAAAATATAAATTATTTCAAAATCTGATAAATAATACTTCCATTTACTAACCTTTCTCCTTTTTTTTTTTTTACTGATAACACTTGGTATACAGTAGTAGTATTTGTTATGTGGTAGTTTATTATTTATATCAGTGTAGACTATTCCATCCCTCACTGATTTTATATAGGGCCCTCCTTGTGTTTAGCATTTTTTCATTCAGCAATTATTTCCTGACCACCTACGATTGTATCAGTATTCTAGAAGCTGGGAAAACACTGGTATGGGAAAGTGACACTCTGATCCAATAATTCCTCCTTATGCTTAATTCAGACCTTTCTTGACACTGTTAGTCCTAGAATGCTCTGTGCTACAATTTATTATATGTTACTCTTTTTTTCTGTCTAAATCTCATCTATCTCTTTATTTTTTATTTTGTTTAAAAATTTTTAATTGAATTTGCTGGAGTGACATTGGTTAATAAGATTACACAGATTTCAGGCCCTGGCCAGGCGGCTCAGTTGTCATCCCATACACCAAAAGGCCGCGGAGTCGATCCCCACTCAGGGCATGCACATACTTAGGTTGTAGGTTTGATCCCTGGTGGGGCATTTAAAGGAGACAACCTATAGGGGTTTCTGTCTCTCCTTCTCTCTTCCCCTTCCTCTCTAAAATCAATAAACATATCCTTTGGTGAGGGTTTTTAAATATATATATATAGTTTTCGGGGGTATGATTCTATAATACATCATCTGTATATTGTATTCTGTGTCTACCACCCCAAGTATATATTGATCTAATTCCTTTGTTTCACTTATCCACTAATCATGCGAAGGAGCTAATGATTACTAAGGGGCTCGACAATAAGACTGTCATTTTCTTGCAAGCTGGGTAGTTTTTTATTAATTTGTGTACAATAGATGCTCATAGTGACTGATTAATAATCATTCACTTAAATACACGGAGTAGACGCACAGAAGTATTCAGTGAATGTTGCTTCGACGGAAATAAAAATGAGTCCATAATACAGTTTTCTCCTATTGTTTACTATAGTATATTTCGGCTCCCTTTTATAGCTATCCTAGGAACCTGCTTCCTAATGGTTTTACAGAGAATAAAGGCAATTTCAGTACAAACAGCTAACTTAATTTTTGTTTTATTTTATATTTTTCCTGCGTACGTCTCCAGAATCAACTAGGGACACTCTGCTCCAGATGGCTGGTGACAAAGACACTCTCCTTGACCAAATTTTAATCAGGCTCCCCTGAGCCATCTTCTTTTTTTATTCCCATCCTGCAAACCCCTCCCATTTGGCAACTATCAGCTTTTCTCTATTATCCGTGCATCTGTTTATGTTTTTATTTTTTCAGATTCCACATATAAGTGAAATTGTATGGCATTTGTCTTTCTCTGACTTATTATTTCACTCAGCAAAATAACCTCTAGGTCCATCCATATTGTTGCAAAGGACAAGATTTCATCCATTTTTACTGACGAACATTATTTTATCTTACATATAAAAATAAGTTGGAGAAGGATATAGATGAATTCAATCATGTAATAATTAAATTAAAAACATTTTATTTAAAACACAATATATAACAGAACATTTTTAACTGCAAAGTTAAATGACTAATTTTAAAAAGGTTAAATATACGTACTTTCAATCTGTGGCTTAGAATCTGCATATGCAGAGGGTGAAATAAAGTTATACACAACTGTAAGACTGGTCAAGATCCCTAAGCCCCACAAGCCTCACATTGTTCAAAGGCCAACCAAACTACCTTTAAACCTAAAATTGATTGGTTATTGACAACTGAAACTCAATAGGGCACTAATTACTATAAGACTAAACTGAAACCATAGTGAATATAAATACATTATATACACATATATAAATCCTCCTTAAAGAGGATTTCTTTCTTAAAACTGAAGTGTTAATTTAATCATTTCCTACATAATATACAATTTGTTTGATATGGCTTGCCCACAACTAAGATATAAGCATTTAGTAAATGAAGATATTCAATAAATTTATATATTTTATTTTAAAGTAACTTTTGTTTTCTTATGGAGATGGGTACACACAGTGGTTATTTCATTTGCCAAAGTTAACTGTTAATTGTGAAGACGGGATGACTCTTTTAATCTTTCCTAAAGTGGTTTCCATGACAAGTCTTGAAATTTAGGAAAACTGACATACTAGGATTACTGCTGGATGCTCATATCATCAAGACAAAAAGTAACTTTAGAACCAATGACTATGATACATAGTTACCAGATATTTCCTAGTACTACTGCACTAATTTTTTGAGGCTTGTTTATAAAGATTTTCTCCAATTGTCATGAAGAATTATTAAATATGACTGAGAACTGAATATTCATTGAAGTCTTATCTTTGGGCAGAGCATTTAAAATTTATTCTCATTATTCTCCCTTTTTTGTAATTATAAAAGAAATACACACTCATTCTAAATCTTTCAAGTGTCTACTTCCCTCTCACTATTCATTGAAGTCTTATCTTTGGGCAGAGCATTTAAAATTTATTCTCATTATTCTCCCTTTTTTGTAATTATA
>PVKM010031701.1:0-16723 GCA_004027735.1 Carollia perspicillata | reverse complement strand
CGGTGCCTTTATGCTTTATTTCCTGGTGCTGAGGCCCTGGGTTGCTTGGTCTGTTATGCTGCCCATTTTCACCTGGTTTATCTGCGAGCGAATGTGGGACTGAGGTCAGCTAGCCACCTTGTGTGCTTCACTGGGTCTGCTCATTGCCTCCCTGAGTCTGGGGTCTGCTAGCTGTCCCCTGTATGCCGAGGTCTGCCAACCGCCACTTTTTCCTGCTGGGACCCCTCTCTGCTGGCCACTGACTCCCCACCTCTTACCAGTCTGGATGAATGGTTGTCGGATTTCCATACAGTTTAATTTTCTGTCTGTTGGTTGTTTTTTTGTTTCTAAAATCTTGTTGTCTTTAATTTTGATTGTGCAAGGAGGCACAGTGTGTCCACTTATGCCTCCATCTTGGCTGGGTGTCTAACTACCTTCTTTGATTCTATCTGTATATTGGTTACCAATGGCTGCATAGTGAATTGCCCCAAAACATAACAACTTTTTGTTGCATTTTGTTGGCTTAAATCCCCTTTTATTATCTCCTAGTTCCTGGAGTCAGGCACCCTGATGCACTTGCATGGTGCTGGGTAGGATTCAGTCACCTCCCAGGTGTGGGACATGCTCAGCTCTTTACCATGGAGCCTCTGCAGAGGGCCCCTCACGGCATGGCAGCTGGCTGTGTCAGGCCAACAAGGGAAAGCTCAGTCTTCTGAAACCCAACCCCAAGTCAGGGAGAGCTCATCACTGTGGCCCTATTCTGCTCATAAGGAGGAAGCCGCTGTGTCAGCCCTACACTCCAGGAAAGAGGATGGCCAGGTCAAGAGGCCCAGGAGGTGGGAGTCTGGGGATGGAGGATTTTTAGTGCTATTTTTCCCTTGTTAAAAAATAACATTATCAAACACTGGTAAGTTCTTCTCATGTTAACTTTCTTACTTATTTTTATTCCCTTCTGACTAATTTTGGGGACTAGAATTCCTAGAACTTTAAATAATGGAAGCTAATAGAAAATCCTTATTTTAGAACTAGCTTCTTTTATTTCTTCTTTATGCATCATGCTGGTAAATTTTTAAGGCATATTTTTAGCAAGGCAAATTTATTCATATGTAGAAGGAAAACGCATCTTACATCTCAATCTTTTACTGTTAAAACAGTCACTTTTGTATCCCAGTCTCTTTTAGGATAATGTTCAATCTGTATGAGTTCCTTGCTCTGCCCCTGTTTTTTCTAAAATAGTTTTGTATTTGTGTGTGCGTGTGGTGGGTGCAGAGATGTGTCATTAGTCCAGGAGAGGGAAATGCAGAGATTTTGTTTAAGTGGATACACTATAGAACACAGCCACTGTCAGACTTATTCATTCAGGGGAATAACATTATATATTTTACATTTTCTTACCTAATAATCCTACCTATTAGGCGGGAGTAATATTAGCTTTTTGATTCAGTAAGATCAGTAATATTGCCTTTCTAAGGATTAAGAATTTTTTGAATTATTTTATACTTATTTTAATTAGCACTTGTTATTAAATTTCATTTACACTGCTTTATGATCAAATATGCCTGTCTGTGCTATTTCTGCTTAGAATTATCGAGGTCTGGGGAGAACTGACATGCAGTTTATTTCTTGTGTTCTGTAGAAAGTAGAAACTGAACCATAGGTCCCATTTACAACCCTTGGAGTAGAACATGTCTTGTAGACTGAGCCTTAGACATTGTCATTTTAGACTGTCCAGTATCTGTCTTGACATGTCTTGCACCTCCAAGGGTCTGTCCTCTGTGAGTGGTGAAATGCAGTCTGCATTGCTCCTTGCCCACTTGCCCGAGAAGCTATGACAGCCACGTGTCCTACGGATTGTAGGATGACATCATTGTCACCAGAGTAGCAGAACATAGGTGTTTAGGTCGGGATTTGTTCCACAAGCGTGGAGGGCTTAGATGCCATGCACAGGCCACCTGGAGAGAGCTGCAGGCAGCAGCATCCAGCCCTCGCTGCCAAGGGGTGTGAGGGCTCCCGGAGGCCACCTTCCCAGCTGTGGGTGATGCCTCTGTAGCTCTGAGAAGAGATTTTTTGGCAGCCTTGAGGATGTTGGTGTGGAGCGCCAGGAGACGGTGGACACAGGCCAGCTGCCTGTGCTGTGACAATGGCGACAGGACCAAACATGAGGAAGGAAGGCCTTTCCTTTGTCCTCCAGCCCCAAGCTCCCTGCTGGTACCTATCATTTGGCATAACCTCACTAAAGGCCCCCAGCAAAGGAGTCTGGGAAATAAATGTGAATTGCATGGTCTCAGTCCCCATGTCCCAGAGCAGAGAACAGAAGAGGGAAATTGGGACACCATGACAATGGGGAAAGGCAATTCCATGATTTTACTTAGTCTTAATTACAGTCTTAACTATTTTTGACATGCAAATGTTTTAAGTGAGTATGTGGCAAGCTCATTTGTGATTTCTCCGACAGATGGGATGTAATCTAGGGAAGCTGTTCCATGGATCCATGTGGAAATGGGAGAGAATTAAGTGGGATGCCTTTGGGCAATCAGACCTGAAGGTAATTGGGCCAGAAGTGTGTTAGGCCCTGAAAAATGTGGAGAAACAAAAACAAGAAAGAAACAATATGTGAGATAAAAAAGTTAACAATCATGCTGGGCTGTCCAAGAGTGACTCTCAGATGCTGCCTGTCGGTGAGTTGAAGGCGCAGCATTTGCAGAGCAGACTCAAGGTGAGGGCCCCTCCCTCCCATGCAGAGGTGGGCCAGGCTTCCTGTCAGGGGGTGCCTTAGAGACCAGGCACTTGTCCCCTACTGCTTCTACTCACATGCCAAAGCCTGGAGTGGAGTTTTCCAACCGCACCCCTGTCGACATTGGGCAGGTAACTCCATCTTAAAGGTCATGCCTGCGCATTGTAGGATGTTCAGCGCCATCCTGGCCTCTATCCACCAGCACCATGCTGGACCCAGCCACAAGTGTCTCCAGACACTGCCAATTGAGTGCTGGGGACAAAAGCATCTCCAGTTGAGAACTCTGGTTGACAGCTTCTGTGCCTCATGCAAAGCCTCTCTCTTTTTTCCTTCTAGTTATTTGGAGAATGCTTAGGGCTTGGGTTTGACTCTACCATCATCAGGTTGCTGCTGGCTTTGATGAACCTGGGGAAAAGTTGGGGTTATATGCACGGACCCAGAGCAGAGCCAGACGGGGTGCCGTCCTGTCTCTCAGCACCAGCACACATCGCTTTACACTTTGGTCTGAGAGAGAGAACAGTGTGGGTTTTTCTGCATGACTGGACCCCTCCCCCAGGTCTCAGGGGCACAGGAAAGTCATGGGGGTGGAAGTCAGGGCTGCTCTGGAATGCCGTGTTCTGGGTGGGAAAATATAGCAAATTCTTTTTTTTTTCTTATTTTTAAAAATTTTTCAGTTACAGTTGACACACGATATTGTATTAGTTTCAAGTGTCTAGCACAGTGCTTAGACAGTCATATAACTTACAAAGTGGTGCCTCTGGTCTGGTACCCACATGGCCCGATCCATAGTTATCACAGTATCATTGACTGTATTCCCTATGCTTTACACGACATCCTCGTCACTCTTCTGTACCTGCCGATTTATGCTTCTTAATCCTTCCCCCTTTTCTACACAGCTCCTTAAACCTCCTCCCATCTGGCAACCATTAGTTTCTTCCCTGTTTCTACCAGTTTGTTTCTGTCCTGTTTTTTCATTTATTTGGTTTCATAGACTCCACATGTAAGTGAAATCATAGGTATTTGTCTTTCTCTTCCTGACTTACTTCACTTAGCAGAATGCCTTCTAGGATAGCATGTTTAGCAAATTCTTATAGATGAATTCTACCCTGACATTGAGGTTTGGTGAAAGGAAGCTCCAAGCTGTCGGAAGTCAGAGAGAAAGAGCAGCAAAAGCAGGAGACATGGATGGAGCTGATGTTCAAGTCGCATTTACTGAGCTATACCTTCTTGCACACGGTAAATTTTAACCATTAAAATTTAGTACACATTTCTATGAATTTGAAAAATGTATATATAGTTGTAAAATCCACACCACAGGTAATGCCTGGAACAGCTCTTACTTCCAGAATTCCCCTCACGTCCTTTTGTATATGTCTCCTGTCCCCCACCCTGACAAGTGCTTATCTTTCTGTCTCTACAGTTGGTGTTTTCTTCTTTCTTATCTATTTCTTCTCAGGTGAGCTTTGGTAGTTCTGCTCTTTCGCAGGATTTTCCCACTTTCATTGAAGCTGTTGAATTTATGTACATAAAGTCATGCCTAATAATGCTTGGTTACCCATCTAATATCTGCAGGATATGTAAGGAACTCGTCGATAACAAAACATAAATATTTAAAAGATGGGGAAAGGAAGTGTGAGTGAACAGTTTTACCCCCAAAAAAAGGTTGAAAGGGGAAAGGAACTCTATACAGTGATGGTGGGACTGTAAATCGGTACAGCCACTATGGTAAACATTATGGAGGTTCCTCAAAAAATTAAAAATAGAATTACCATATCTACATTTACACAGTGGAATTCTATGCAGCAGAAAGAAAGAAGGAGCTCCTACCCTTTGCAACATCATGGATGGAACTGGAGAGCATTATGCTAAGTGAACTAAGCCAGGCGGTGAAAGACAAATACCATATGATCTCACCTTTAACAGGAACCTAGTCAACAAACCAAACAAAGGAGCAAAATGTAACCAAAGACACTGAAATAGAGAACAGGCTGACAGTGACCAGAGGGGAGAGGGGAGGGAATTTCAGGGGAAAAGGGTGAAGGGTTTGCAGGAACAAGTATAAAGGACACATGGTCAGAAACAAGGGTGGATGGAAATAGGAGGGAGGTGGGGAGGCTGGGGAGGTGGGCTGGGATGGGGATAAAAGGCAGAAAACTGTACTTGAACAACAATGAAAATTTAAAAAATGATATAAAAAAGAATTACCATATGATTCAGCAATTCTATTTCTAGATATACAAAGGAAATAAAATCAGTACCCCAAAGATATAATTGCACATCCATAGTCATTGAAGCATTATTGATAATGATCAAGACATTGAAATAACCTGTGTGCTCAGGATGGATAAATGAATAAAGCAAATGTGTGAGATATGTATGTGTAGGACACAAAACAAAAATGCCTTGATTCTATACTCTTCCAGTGACCAAGGGAGACCTCTACAACTTCTCATCTCCCTAAGAAATGCTAACAATGAGTTTCTTTACACAGAGTAACTAAAAACCATCTCTGAGTTGAACAGAAGGGTGATGTGTGGGAAAGCATGCAGTGGCTGTCACAGGAAAAATAGTGTCACTCCTCCTCTGCCAGAGAAGGCCATATTCTCATTCCTGGAACTGTGCAGATGTCCCTCACGTGGCAAAGGGCCATTGAGGTCATAGGTAGAATTAACATTGCTAATCATGGCCCCTTAAAATAGGGTGATTATCCTGGCTTATCCAGACAGGCCCACTGTCCTCACAGGGCTCTAAAACAGAGGAGGGAGGTGGGGATGAGCGTTAGGGTGTGGTGAGGGTGAAGCCTGGCTGCTGGTGGTGAACGGCAGCAGCCCCTCATTAATGTCATGACCATGGAGGAAGGGAACAGTCTCCAGAAGGGAGCACAGCCTTGCCCACTGAGCCTTGATTTTGACTCGCTGAGATGCAGGTCAGACTTTGGCCCTGCCGAACTCTTGGCTAATACATTCTTTCTGCCTTTAGCCACTAAATCTGAAGGAATTGGCTAGGACAGCTTAGGAAGCTGATGCCGTGGTCTCCCAGGCAGGAGGAAAAGTGCATGGTCATGGCCAGTGAAAAGTGGGGACCAGAGAAATTCCATGTGTCCCAGGCAGGGGCACATGGACAGGCCCAGATCTCTGCCTTTGAAAATACCAGGGAGGACAGGTCTTTTCTCCAGGTGTGACCCTGCCCATGCGGAAGACTCCTGGTCATGTCTGATTGGCATGGGGAGCTCTGAGTGCATGTGTCTCATGGGCTGCCCTGTTGGGGACAGAGCCCCATAGGCTGCATGGAACGAGGCAGGGCATTTCTGCAGGGTGACAACAGTCTCCCCAACGGAGGGTGCCAGGGCCAGGCACAGATGGTGGGCATGATGAAAGTGTCCCCACGCAGCCTGGAGCTCCACCAGGTCCCCATTCACACCATACAGACTGATGGCCACCAAACAGCAATGGAGTGAAAATACAGCACACAGATTTGTAAAGTAGGCTTTGTGTTTGCTGGGTTCGCTTTATTATTTATTAAGGACTCAGTCAGAATCACCATGAAAGAAAAGATAGCAGGAGAGAGCAATTGAGAGTGAGAGAGGGAAAAAAGACGTCCAAAGAAAATACTCCCAAAAGGCCTCAGTCCTCCTCGCTGGGTGTCGTGAGGTCGATTTGGGGGTGGTGCCCCATCGGCAAGCAGCACGACTGGCCATTTAGACATCGCCCAACGTGGATTTCCGTTTCGATGCAGAAGTTCTGGCAGGAGCCATTGGGGCGCTCACAGATCTCCTTGAATTTGCCCACAACTGCTCAGAGAAGAAGGTATTGTAACTGTGTATTCGTCGCCCTGAATTTTTATGGGATCACAGGGAGGGGTGACTGTCCGGAAACAGCCCTGTGGAGTTTGTTATTTTTGTTTTCAATTGATTCCTGAAGCCAACGCTTAAAACTTCAGCTTTCACACAAAAATTTGGATTGGGAGCAAAAATCGGGCAATGCTGGGTGCGTCGAAGGAACAACAGGCCAGACCCGGGTCACCCTGCCCCTTTCAAAGCCCTAGGGCCACCCACACCCTGGCCTATCCCAGCCTTTCTCACTCCTCAGTACCTCCCAGTATGGATGGAACAGATCCTGTCTCGCTTGCAGTCAGTCCTGTGCTGCTGATTTCCCTGGAGTGAAGGAGCCTTGTTAAAGAAATCTCAATATCCCTCTCCCTCCCCCGCTCTTCAGGTCTTTCCCCCGTGGGACTGGAATGTAGACCTGCAGAGATGTGGGGGAAGCTATCTTCTGGGAGAGGGGGCACTGGCTGCACACCAAGTGTGTGGGTGTTGTCCCCATCAGCCTTCCCACGGCCCTCATGCTGCCCATGCACCTGGTCTCCCTGGCTCTGGCCTTTGAGGTGGCGACCCTGCGCCAGAAACCATACCGAGCCTCAGGAGTTCTTCCAGAGGCAGAACAAATAGGCCTGTTAAAAACATGGCCTCCAACTTGATTTATGCCCTGATCTATTACGGTCTGGGAGGTGGGCCACACATTCTGACAGTAATGGCTCCCCCTGAGATGCTGGCCCCACAGCCCAGTCCTCCACGCTTTTCTCCAGAAAGGCTTTTGCCTTTCTGCTGATCGTGTTTTATTTCTCACGGCTCTCATTTACAAAACCTCTCCTCCATCCCATGTGAGCGCTCTGTGGTGGGGCTTGCTGACTGCCCCCTGGACCATACAGCGACCAAGGTGGCCGGCCTTTGACTTGGAAGTCAAGGCCATCACACCTTTTTTTCTTTGTATGTGGCTTCCTAGTAAGGCATGGAGTGATGCTTAATTAATGTGTATCTGAGAAATAGAACTGTTTTCCCACCTCCAGTCTCCCCCGACCTCAACCTCCCCCTCCACTTTCTCCAGATTAGTTCTCCTCAAGCAGTTAACGTGTGCCTCACACGCTGCACCGCCCAAGACCCCAAACCTGAAGCACTACCCACTGGTTCACAGTAAGAAGCTCTTTAAAACCCGGATTTAGATGGGAAAGTCTGGATTCACCAAGCATAGGCATGCCCCCCAGGATATTTTCTGTTGACAATTTTGGGAAGTGTCCTTTTTCAAACAACAGGAAGCATAGCAATCAACAAATCCCTAAAACGTAAAAGGATTGTTCACATCTACACAGTCTCTGACTACTTTGCTACCCCTTCCCAACCCTTAGGGCCCCAAATTCTCAGGAAAAGATAAAAAGATGTTCTGCTTGATGTAGTTCCCTATTCCTCTTTGACCCACACGTCCAGGGGTTGTAGGAAACTTCCTGCTCCCTTTTGGCTGTCTAGTCACCTCCTCGGGTGAAAACAAGGAGCTACGCACACAGATGCGCCACACCTGGGGGCCACGCGTGCACACTGAGCACAGGAAGGTGCATTCCACAGCAGGGTCATCTGTGGCCCCTGCGCTCAAGTTCTACTTTAGGGGACTAGGTGTTGAGAAGGAGGGGTACAGGCCAGGGGGTGAGATGGAGCATCACGGGGCAGAGTCAAGTCCGGGGAACAAACATGAAGGAGGGACGACCAGTTGGAGATTTCTTAGACTCACAGTAAACCTTTGGGAGAGATCTCACTAGTGCCTCCTTCCGAGGCCCCTAGAGCTCTGCTGTAGCTCTGCTGCCAGCATCTTCGGTAACTGAGCCTCTGCGAGCCATTTGCTGAAAGTAAGTAGAGGCGTTTCGTAGATCAAGACTTAGTAGGACAATGCATCATTATTTGTGTTATCTAGACCTAGAAAACCTGCTAGTAAACCTGCCTGATTAAATTTATTTTTAGAGGTGGAGCCAATAGGGTTTCAGGCACTTGAAACAACCCCGACTGCATTTCATCTGAGAGTGCCTTCGGAGACCTGATGAGACATGGCCGCCAGGCTCTCAGCCAACGTGTCTTCCAGATTGGGTATGGGACCCCTCCTCAGTGCTCAGGCAGTGGGGCCTCAGCTCTGAGCACAGGATCCCTGGAAGGTCCAGGCTCCCTGCTTTTACCAAGGCTTCCACGAAGGTTATCTTGTTACCTGGTGGGACTTGGCTCATAAAGAAGAGAACGGAAAAGAGGTGGAGGGCAGTCCTCATGGCTGATGAGAGAAGCAAGCTTGGCTTCAGGTCCCGGAGGCAGAGGAGACTTCCGTCCACAGCCCTCTCACAGCGAAATGTCTTTGTCTGGGCGACAAGTGCCCTCTGTCCTCATCAGGGGTGCTCACAGACAGAGGCGTTCTATGGATACTCAGTGGACTTCACGAGGACACAGGAATCCTTGTTTTGCTGGACACTCAGTTCATTAGGAGAATGTGGGCACAGTTTTGACGGGGAATCTTTGTTAAATGGGAACATAAGCTACAAACACATTGGCAGGAGATGAAAGTCTATGAACAAAGAGCTGTCTATATTGTTACAATGAGTCAGACTACATTGAGAAACCAGCCAGCTTAGTTAGCCACCAGACACTTTGTTAGTGAACACTTCCCAGGCTTTACTAGCCCTGCTAATTAATAATTAATCACCACCCACTCCTGGAATGAACACCCGGAGTGCTGGGCTCACGGTGTAGTGTTTACCATTCAGTACAATGGTGCGCTGAACGTACATTGACCCCTCTCACTGATGGGCAAGCTTTTCACTTGCTGGGACCATGCTTTGCTCCACAGAACGGAGAAGAACGTTGAATCACGTGGTCGTATCCTCTCAAATCCTCCCATCAGGTGTGAAAATGCAGGGCAGTGAGATACTACTGAACGTGGAAGCAGCAGGTCTGGATTTAGGCTTTAAGTCTCTAGATGTGCTGCGAACCAGAGCTCTGAACACAGCAGGACAGCTGTCTTCCTCGAGTATCGGTAGCACGTAGACCAGCTGAATGCAGCCCAGGAGACGCTCCATCATTATTGCGTGCCAAACCAACTGGGAGAGTGGCTTCAAAATGCAGACACCTAGACCCACTGCAGGGAATCAAGTTTGCTCGGGTGGAGGGGAACCTGGACACCTGCACTTCTAACACATTTCCCAGGTGGCCATTCTGAACTTCATTCTGAAATACGCATTGGACAATATCAATTTAGATCATCTCTAGGCTCCTTTCTAGCTCGAATATTAGAGTATTCTAAGTTCTCTGACTTAGAATGCATGTCACGTTTGGCTCTCATGAGTGATAATGACATTGTGTCCTCGCATGTGCATGTGGTCAGCACGGAGCAGGGGAACACACTCCTTAATCCATGCAAAAGTGGCTGCTAGTTTTATAAGGAATATTCAGGGACTGGCTTGGGTGACTAGCTAAACTGACAGAGCAGCCTATTTGGAAGAGGTTTTTTGCAGTGACAGAGGCTCGATGAGGCTCCAAACTGTACAGAGAGAAGGGAGGGAAAATGTTTGCAGTAAAAAGGATAGGGGCATGATGATGAACGAAGTAGGTGGGCATATTCACACGCTGGATTATTCATACTGTTTTTTTTAATAGTTAACCTGCTTAAGAGAATGTTATCTTCCAGAATTTAAATCCATTTAAGTCCAAGTATTTTTAAAAACTAACTTAAAACCTGGAGAAACTTGTATTCATATCGGACACGAGAAAGCCAGAAGGATTCTTCTTTAGTAACAATTGTTAAGAAATTTCTGCATGAATCATTGAGATATAGTCTTGCTGAATCTCCTCTAGCTTGAACTTCAGAATTTACAAAGAAAATGTTAATGCACATATTTCACATTAAAATTTATTAAGGGTATAAACAAGGCAACCGAAACTTGAAAATCCAGTTTTGCATTGATTTTAGTGTTCGTATGAGAAAGTAGACATTCACTCACAGGTATCTAGAAATTAAAAAACTGACTTTTAATAAAAAGTCAATTTTTATTAATTGACTTTTTATTGATTGACTTTTTATTGATAAAAAGTCCATTTTTAAAGTAAAAAAATCTACCTATCTCCAAAGGAGCACACTTCTTACAGCTTCATTATCCACTTGGGACATGAAACATTCAGAAAAACAAAACACAGATTAATATACGTCATCGTTCAAATTAAAAATACTCTTTCAGATAAATGGGGCAGAGCCCTGGCTGGAGTGGCTCAGTGGACTGAACGTGGGCCTGAGAAGCAGGTAACCGGGAGTAAAGATAAGGAAGCCTGTGAAATTACAATGTATGTAGAATATATCGACCTGTGCAAGTTGTAGGGTGTCATCTCCATTTGTCTTAAAGGGGAATTTGAATTTATGAATCCCCAGAAATGTGAAACATAACAAGTTAAATGTAAATAAGGAGAAAGGAATGCACGTACACACGTACACGTACACAGTCGTACGCACGAGAAGTACAATTAGCTCGCCATCCCCATGGCCAATCGGGGCCCTTCGGTTCCTGCAACCGGGAGAATAAAACGGAAACCAACTCCGACGGTTGTCAGTGCGAAGTTCCACATTTCACACAGGCGACTTTGGTGCCCACATGCTAGTTCCCACGGAAAAGGAAAGAGAGAAAAAATGTGAATGGGTGTCACAGCTGATGGTCCGGATCCAAACGCAGCCACCCTCTCCAACAGGACACGCTCACAGAAAGGGTTTCACCATAAACCGGGAGACTCGGGTTCTGAGGCCGGAAGTGCAAGCCCGACTACCCGTGGGGGCGGGGCGGAGGACCGGAGGCCCCGCCCACCACGAACCCCTCCTCCTGGCGCTGCGGTGCATCCCGACCGGGCAGGCCCCTCCCCTTCGGGCTCCCAGTTTCCTGCGGACCCGGAAGCGGATTTCTTAGACCGCGGGTCCCGTTGCCTAGAGTGAGTTTCAGTATTTCCAGCTCAAACTCGCACGTCGATGCCTCGGCCCCGCGACCACACCGCGGGCCAGGGCCCGGGGGACGTTGCGGAGCCCGCGTCCGCCAGCCCCAAAGCGCGGGGAGCCCCTCCTAGTCAGCGGCCGCCGCGCCGCCGGTCCAGGTCTGCGTCAGTTTCGGGTAAAATCGCCCCGCGGCCGGACCCTGCCCGACCTTTCCGCCGGCTCCTTTTCACAGGCTCCCCTCCGTACCCCGCGCCGGGTCGGGTCGCCCCGCAGTGCCCCCTGAGTCCCCTGCCGCTCCGGGCGCCGTCCTGGTGCCGGGTCCTGGGACACTCCGGGTTCCCAGGTCCCCAAGCCCCTCCCACTGGCTGAGCCAGTCGGGCTGAGTTCAAGCGCCCCGCGTCCCGCTAGCCAGTCCCTGGGCGGGGGCATCTTCACCCCATTCCCGGGATCGCGGAGGTGAGGTGGGCGATGGGAGAGACCTGGAGAGACAGTGGGTCGGGGACGGTGAGGAAGAGGAGGACTGCGAAGGACACAGTGATAGTGAACGACAGTGGCCAGCGCCGAAAGCAGCGTGGTAAACGAAAACAGATAGCAGATCAGCAGGGAGGTGGAAGCGGACAGACCCGGAGGACAGGTTTTGACTGACAGCCGCATTGGAGGCCAAAGACGGGTAGATCCCAGACTCAGAAGAGTTCGGTTCTTAATTTCCAATTTATATTCCCTTTTTATCTGTCTTGTGTCCGGCTCAGATTACGAGGTCTCATTGGCTTTCCATCCGTTATTGTGTATACTGAAGACACTCTTTGGCACTTAGTGAGTAATTTTACACTATTTCAGTGTGTTCATGGTAAGGATATTGGTGATTTTTCATATTAACAGTCAAAACCGAGTTTAACCAATTAGTTCAATATTCAACATATTTCTCCCTTTATGTGATCTCTAAACTTACTGGGCTGTGAACTCAAGTTTCTGAAGAGGCGTTTGTTCTCTTTGCCCTGTGCCTGGAAACGATGGAGGATGCGCTGGGCTGTGCCTCGGAGCCGTTCCGGTGTTTGCCGGTGCCACTGATGACGTCCGCTCACGCTCACAATTCTGACACTTTCTGTGATGCTCTGGGAAAGGGGAGTCAAGTACTTGAGATCATGTGAGGCCATGAGAGAGAAGTGGCTCCTGCTGGGTAGTGGGACATGTGGCCTGTAATTTTTCAGGGTCAGGTGAGAAGGGCAGACCCTGGTGCTCTCGCATCCAGGCCTGTCTTTCCCGTGAGGACAGCACCGCCCCCCTCCCTGGCCTGGCCTGCTGGCCTTGTCTGCCCCACAGTCACAGGCCCCTTCCTAGGGGCACATGTGTCACCAAGTGTCTCCCAGTGAGGGGGTGCTGACTCTGTGCAGGGAGCTTGGAGAAAGCCTAAGAGTGGAGACCCCAGGGGTGGGAGGGAGACAGGGAAGCTCAAGAGCAGGAGAGAAGCTGTTTGTTGCAGACTTGGCCTTCCTGAAGTCCTTGCAGGATTGAAATGGAAAGAGTGATTTTGCAGAGCTGCTTTTCCGCGAGGATGTATGTGAAATGCTTGATGTCTCCTCTGAGATACCACGAAAGAGCCAACAGTCATGGCAAAGAGCTTGTTTACGTTCATTCATGTAATGAGCCATAGAAGCTTTACCAGACCACGCGAACACCCCGTTAGCAGCCACAGCACATAACGGAAACAGGTGTGCCCGGGGCCAGCGGAAGCTCTCCGTGAACTCCTGTGTTCTGTCAAAAGGCTGGATAACATACGAGACATCAGACTTAATGTAAAAAGTCTCCTCTTGCCTGGATTTTGTTTGACTGCTGTATGGTTTTCAGAGTGGCTTATCAGTTGTTGACTGTAGGTGTGGCTTATTGCAAAGAGGATGTTCTAGAGTAAGCGATCGTTTGACTTCCCTGTGTAGTCCACACTCATGTCATAGGAACTACCATCTTTTCTCTGTGAAGATATTCAGTGCATTTTTACTTAGATGTGCTCATTGTTCCAAAATGCTGAAATACAAATTAGTAAAGAATGATAGGATGTAAAAACCTATCTGGAAAACAGTTTGTCATTCAGGGACTACTCCTACCGGGTTCATTTGGCTGTTTCTATGTGTGTGTCCTCCAGGGAATCTGGCCTCCAGGAAGGTGGCTGGACCAAAGGGCCACGTGCTGCCCACCAGCCCTCCACAGACCCACCTGTTCCGAGGGTTAAGGCCACAGCCTGTCACGGCCCTGACTGGCTTGCCACACTTTCTGCCTCCTGTTCCTCTCCACCACCTTCAGGTACACACTCTGGCTTCTTGCTTCTCAGTCTGGGGCTGGTAGTGGGAGGCAGGTGCTTATATCATTTATTGCAATCCTTAATATAAATATTATAAATCCTTAATATTAAATATAATATAAATACTTAAAACAAAAGTGAATAACATTTTAGCTTTGTTCCATTAGCACTTTTACATAATATGTTCAAAGATTGCTTTTCATTCTGTGCATTTAAAAAACTTCAGTCCAGGTTTAGTTAAAAGAAAGGTTCTCCCCTTAATGTTCAGTTGGCACGTCATGTCTTTGGTGGTTGTCTACGATCTGGTCTTTTTACTGAATTAAGTCATAAAATTACTTTAGTTGTATTCATTTCCTTTATGTTTACCAGTAATGTGGATTTTATAATTGTGAGTGTCTCTTTCACAGCTTGCAGTTTCTTTATAATCCTTTCAGTGGTTTTTACTTCCTCCTTTTCTCTGTGCTACTTTAAAGCCTGTGATCCCCATAAGTGAGAGATTGTTTTTCAAGCATTGTCTGATTTCCTTTCTTTTAGTTGCCAGTGTGATCTCTTTTCTTAAAGGGTTTTCATTTTACTTCTGGAAGTTTTGAAGCTCGCCAAATGATTTTTCCTTCTCTCGTAAATCTTTGACTTCCATTCTTGTAACTCTGCTCTGAAGTTCTGTTCATCGAGGTTTTTGATCATTTGTAAGCCATCCGTTACTGAAATTACTGGGTAACTTTTAGATGGTGCTCTGCTGGAAGGCAAAGGGCTCCTTGGATATTAACATGCAGTCACTTTTCACCTCTGCCTCTTTCATCCTTTGTCCTTTTTAACAGTCTCCGCACTTTCTCCAAGTAAACTTAATATTGAGTTCCGTTCTCCTTAAATCACAGGCATCCGTGGCAGTGGTTTGGAGAGAAGTCTGTGTTGGGGCTGTCCCGTGGCAGGAACTCCTCCTGACCCTACGTAATCGCCGTGTGACACCGGACCTTTGGAGAGTCTGCGTGGCCTGGCTGGGGCTTCCCACCGTCTAAGAGAGACCAGCTCCCAAGGGGCTGCTTTGTGTGATGGACCTCGCCCCACCGCCGGGAAGCATGCGTGGAGCACGGTCACGCCTGGGTGCGTTCTTCCCGCGCCCAGGGCGCTCCTGTTTCATGTCCATGGGGCTTCCCTGGGTGTCCCTGTATTTCAGTAGAGGAAAAAGGCTAAAGGTAAAAATATATATATATTTGACATTTCAATCTAAATTTGCCTTGAAATCAAAAAGCAGCCTAATCTCGTGGCCAGTGCCTTGTTAGTCTTCCTAGACCCTCCTTCCCTGCCCTTGAACTCTCTTGTATTCTCTGGGCCACTCAAATCCGTAGCTGTACTCAGGGATCGTCTTCTGGGCATTGTGAGCTGTCCCAGAGAGTGGCTGCCTTTTCCCAGTTACCGGGTTCTTGCCTTCATCGGGGGCTTCTCTTTCAGGCCTGACTGAAAGCTCTGTCCTCTCTGCCAAGTGACCCACAGCAGGAAATAAAGGGAGCAGCGCCCAGAGTCCAGCTGTCACCCCCAGACACTGCAGCCACTCTTCAGCACCTGAGAAGGCGAAGGGTTCGACCTCTTCCTCACCGTACCTGCAAGCCACGGGCAGAGAGCAGAGCTTGGTGCCTGCCTCCACACTGCCTGCTCCTGTGATGCTGAAGGCACTCTCCCCACTGGGCAGTACAGAGAAGATTCCAATTTCCAGGTATGGACCAGTATCTGAGGAAAGGGATGTCCTCACTATTCTGGGAACAGGTACTTCAGAGCTCGGGGTAGAGGCAGGTGTTTGAGGGGTGAAGAGCATAGGGCCCGGTCCAGGCACCCTAAAAGGGAGATTGCTGGCACAGAGTGTGTGCGGGGCACAGTCGGAGCAGGACGTGGAGCCGCTTTCCGGGCTGTGGCCATGGAGGACAGCAGGGCTCAGAGGTAGGACTGTGGGCTCCCCTTGGTTTTGGAGATGGACGTCAGTTTTCTTCCTCTGCAGAGTTTGTAAGCTTTGGAAGATGCTCATTGAACACTCTGAACCGTGGAGGTGTGTACCTGACACCTTACAGGGTATGTGTAGACTCTTATTTGGGGAGACCTTCCGGGACGCCCTGAGGCACATGGGATGGCAGCTGTCACACAGAAGCCATCCTGGGCTTTTTGAAGAGGTGTATACAGTGGTTCATTGGAGGTCTGACCATGGCCAGGGCCCTGAACGTCAATCAGTCCACTTCCTGATACATATGGAAACCAGTTCATTTAGTTCCTTGATCGTCAGAATATTTGGCTATTGCAGGGAGAGGCCCCTGTTATAAGGCATCATCTTCTAAAGGACGCATGAGAGTGGGGTTCAAGGCATAGACGGGGAGGCGGCCAGGTCTGAGGCATAGACGGTTCTCAAGTCTTTCCAGCTTTCACTGAGGAGGTAGACAAGACGACGTAAGGCATCACAGCAGAGACCCATAGTGTTCCAAACTCGAGCGCCTTGCACTTAGTAACCCATTTTTACCTCCTCTCAGCAATGCTCTGAAGGAGTGTGGACCATCTCTCCACTGCGCATCACCAGCACATGGCGAAGCCAGGCAAGGGCCCCGGCGGGCTGAGTTCATAGCCTGAATCCTTAACCTCTGAGCCATCCGGGTCCAGGAGAAGCCGGTTCAGCATTCTTTTGGCCTTAGGGCACTAGTATTCCATGGTGATGATGATGGTGATCATTTTTTAAAAATCAAATGCTTAGAGTTAAATGCATATTGCATGATTTTCCTTCAAAAAGAATTTGTTTTTATATCTCTGTATCTCCATATATCTTAACATTGTGTCCTTAGTCTTCCAAGTGTTTAATATTTTCAAAAACAGTTAAAGTACATGCTATTTATAGGAAAATCAATAGTGAGGCTAAGTCATTTATTCTAGGAAGGCCTACTATTTAGAAACTCATAGGGTGTTAAAGTC
>PVKM010031700.1:0-16711 GCA_004027735.1 Carollia perspicillata | reverse complement strand
GTGCCCCCGCCGAAGCTGTGGAAGACCAGGAAGCCCTGAAGCCCTGTGCATTGGTCGGACTGAAAGGCAAGAAAGAGAAAGAGCAATGTATGTGGGAAGGGGCCTGAGGAGCTCTATCACTGGCTCCACAAACGCCTAAATATCTCCGGAGCCAGGGCGAAGATTAATGAGTATTCCACAGCAGCAGCATGCTCTGGAACATGTACAATTAGAGATGACTCCCTGAAAAAGATCTGGAAAAAGCAACGTCCCTGACCATTAGCATCATCTGGAAAGCTCCCTCCCTTTCACACCAGACTCTCACCAGCTTGCGGATCCGGTCCAGTACTGGGTCAATGATCTCCTTGCCAATGGTATAATGACCACGGGCATAGTTGTTCGCGGCATCCTCTTTCCCAGTGATGAGCTGCTCTGGGTGGAAGAGCTGCCGGTACGGGCCATTTCGGATCTCATCTGCAAAAGCATAAACCACTTCGTCAGGGCCCAAACCACAAGGCTGTGCCCAGCAGGGACCTCCCTCCCTCACTGTGGTAGCTGCAGACAGATATGTGGACGAGTTCATCCTTCTGCCAGCCTGAGATACCAGTGTGTGAGGAGCCCAGGCCTGCTGTGTAGGCTGGCCTGCGATTAGATCGCCTTCTTTAGATTCAAACTGGGTGAGGAGTTTTCAGGGCTAGGAAAGACAGGTCTGGACACCAGCTCTCCGGAAAGAAGCCTAGAGTCCCTCTCCACTCCCCTCAATTCCACCCCCTTCTTTCTCTCACCAATCACGGTGGGCTCCAAATCCACAAAAACTGCCCGGGGCACATGTTTTCCAGCTCCAGTTTCACAGAAGAAGGTGGTGAAGGAGTCATCTCCCCCACCAATGGTCTTGTCACTGGGCATCTGCCCATCAGGCTGAATCCCATGTTCCAGGCAGTAGAGCTCCCAGCAGGCATTGCCCATCTGGACACCTGCCTGCCCTACGTGGACGGAGATGCATTCACGCTGCAGGATAAAGAGAGGGGACACAGCATAAGCCCTTCATCCATAAGTCCCCACCTCTCCCCCACCTTATCACCTACCAGCTAGGATGACTCAGTTGGCAAAAGTGGAGGCTTGGGGCTGGACAGAGGTCAGAAGAGGCTGGCAGCCTGCCCCCTCTGGCCCTCCCCATAGGACTCCCCGGCCGGAGGCACCCAGTAGGGCGGGCCAGCCTGTTAGCCTACTTCTCCATGGGGACCTTGTCAAGTAAGAGCTGTGGCTCCACATGACCCTGCCACATTCATCAGACACTCGGGGAGGATGCAGAGGGCACTGTACATGTGAGACCAGCAGAGACTGCAGTAACAGACAAGGACAGGCGACTTTTCAGCTGCTCCCGATTTCTACTCCCTCAACACCAGCTTCTCCAGAGCCTGAGAAAAGACAGGTTTTCCAGACCTGTGAGTTTATAGCTAGAGACCCCCATGCGATGAACTCTTTGCTTTGAGGATGAGCCACTAGAATTTCATACAACCCTCTCCCCTCTTCTTTTCTCTGGGCTCCAGAGGCATCTCAGCCTTCCAGCATGGCATCAACTGACCACCGCGCCATCAGGGTGCCCTCTCCCCCACCTTTAAATCCCATCTGGCTCTGGAGATCAATCCCATCTGGCTCCTCTTCCCACCTCTACCCACACCTCCCCCCTCGGGAAAATAGCGATAATTCTGGTAAGCGCAGAGGGCACGTGCGGGCAATAAGGGTTATGAGCACTAGGGCAGTCGCTGCCCTGGGCTCGTCCATGCCAGCCTGAAAGTAACCCCTGAAACGCCAAAGTGGTGTGGCGCCTTCCCGGACCAACACCGAAATGGCGGGGTGACGGCTTCCAAATACTCAGAAAAGGAAGCGGAACCTGCGGTGAGGCCCCAAAGGTAACCCGCCTCGCCCGGAGCAGTCTGAGTGCCGTCCTGCGCCCCGGCCCAGTATTCGCCCGTCTTCTAGATTCTTTCCAATTACATCCCAGAGGAAAGCGGGGATTGGATTTCGGGCCCCGTTCCTGGGCTATAAATACCACCCCCTACACACACCTCTTTCCCCTCCCCCCAACCTGGCCACGGCCCGAGCTCCTGCTCGGCGACAGCTGTCTCTGCCCGTCCGCGCAACCGGGCTCAGGCTGGAGAGGGGCCGCCCCGCCTCACGAGACCGAACCCCGTTCCTGGCTCAGAAGCGGGGTGCTGAGTCACGGTGTAGGGAGACTGTGGGTGGGAGGGATGCACACACAGTCGGAGGAAAAGGGGATGCTGAACCCAGTAACCTGACCCCTTCCACCTTCGTGTGCCAAGCATGTGTTCGGTCAGTTCCAGGGACTGGGTGTGGGGGAGGCTGGCGGCGAGGGCAGCCAAGTGGGTCTCCCTCTCCCGCGGAAACTGGGCGCAGGGTTGCGCGGCGCCCCGCAGGCGGATCAGGGCACCAGTGCCTGGTGGAGCAGGAGGGGATTTCCAGGAGGGCTCCTCTTTGCTAGCGAAGAATCCCTCTCCACCCCGCGCCCCTTCCCCGGCCTTCGAAAGTGGACAACACGCCCCGGCCAAAGTCAGTAGGAAGGGGTGGGGGTGGGGGTAATGCGAACACCCTTGCACCTCCTCGAGACCCGGAACGCCAGATGGCGGTCCCCGAGCATCGCGCGAGGGAGCGTCGCTGAAGGAGAGGGGCAAGGAGGGGACCGGCAAGACCGCGGTGGGGCGGCACTCACCATGGTGAGTCCGGGCGGAGGGTCTCACGCAGAGTCCGGGTGACGGGTCTCGGTGAGAAGTGCGCTGGCTGCACTGCCGCACCGCTCTTATATGCGGGGGCGGGGCCGCGCGCTCCGCTCGCCCACTGGAGGCCGCGCGGCACCGAGGCCACGCCCCGGAGGGTAGGAGTCTCCGAGAGGTGGGGCGAGAGCGGGTCCCCTCCCCCACCGCTCCCTCACCTGTCCGACGTGCGTTCAGAGTAGCAGCCCAGGGTTTATACCCAGGTTTCGGTTTGGAGCCGACACTCGGGGCTCTCGACCTCCGCTGCCGGCACGCAGGGCGCGGTGCCAGGGTGCGCCTCGCCGGCACCTGCGTCATGGGGGCGCCGGTGGCTCAGGTGTTCTGGCTTAGGCCGGATGCCAGAGAGGCTGTTCTTCCGAGGCGGCTGCGGCTAGCCCTCCCCGCCCCGCCTCCCCGGAGGCTCCAATAAGCTGTCTGGCTCTGGCGGGTCCTCGAGGATCCCTTTGAGGCTGCACGCCGCCTGCCGGTCCCCAGCCGGGACGGCTGGCCTTCGCCAACGCCTGTGGGCGGCCGAGGACCGTGAGCGGCACAGCCTGGGCCCCGGCGTGCCGACCCCTTATAGAGTGCCCCGCGGAGCTGAGCCCCGCAGCCTGTGCGCGACCAACGACCTGGAGAATCTGCCGCGGCTCGGCGGCTGCCCGACGGACAGTGCCCTCGTCATCAGCGCTGGCACTATTAGCGAGCCCTTGCCACTGCCACCTGCCCGCTCTCCTGCTGTCAGAGCCACCGGGGCTCTGGACTGAAGTCCTTGGGACCAGGATTCCCGTCCTGACCGCCCTATGTAATCTTGGGCAAGTGACCTAACGTCACTCGGTCCTTGGCTTCGTCGTTGGAGGAAAGGAGCCGATTCCTCCCCGAAAGCATCGATGTGAGCTATCGAAATGTCTGTTGACGCCGAAGAGGGGAAAAGGAAACGAAGATTCCGATATCGTGGCCGGTTTTGACTTTCACAGCCTCTTCCGTCCCTCAGTCACGGGCAGGATCCCGACCTGCATCCGAACACCTTCAGCACACAGCCGGAGGCCTTAGGTGGAAGTTATTCCTTCTTTCTGTGTTTCCTTTTCATTTCTTGCAAGAATCAGCTTTTCAATCTGCTTCTGTTTTACCTCACGTCCCTTACATTTTTAGCTGTCTCCCTTCACAGGGGAAATTTATCAGGAAGTGCCCCATGGGCCCGTGGACACACCCTTAAGAAACCTGTCTCCCAGGCCAGTCCCTTGGAAAGGATTCACTTGCCTCTCCGCCACAGTGTTTCCCAGGGCCACGGCTATCTGACAGCACAACACAGAAGGATAAAATAACTAGCATGGCAACTTTCTATCAACAAAATAGCTAATCGACACCTTACTTAGGCAAGGCATGGAAAGGAATACAGTGAAATATGACAAGGTCTCTCTTCCCAGTGGACTTGCCATCTGCTTGGGAGAACAAGACTCATTCATAAAAAAGAAAACTGACGAGGGCATAGAGGGAGGCTGCTTTGGGAAATGGGGTCATGGTCTCCACAGAGCAAGAACCCTTGGTGATCGCAGAACACATGGCCTCTTGCACACCTTCCCTGGCTCTCTTTTCCCCCTGTGCACCCTCACCCCAGAGAAATGACTGTCGAACAAGATTTTAGCTTCGGCAAAACCCTAAACCTCTTCGGCTTTCAGATTCAGGATCTTCATTTGTAAAACTGGGGTAAGTTCAGATTGTGAGGACCAAATGAATTTAGGAATGTGGACAGACATAGCAGGGCACTGGATCCTTAGCTATGTGGATTCTGAGACCATTTTATTCTTACCTTATTTCTTTACTTTAAAAAAATATGTTATTTATTTATTTTTAGAGAAAGGGGAAGGGAGGGAGAAAGAGTGGGAGAGAAACATCAATGTGTGGTTGCTTCTCATGCACCCCCTACTGGGGACCTGGCCCACAACCCAGGCATGTGCCCTGACTGGCAATGGAACCAGCGACCCTTTGGTTCACAGGCAGACACCCAATCCACTGAGCCACACCAGCCAGGGCTTATTCATATATTTTAGTGCATGTAAGCGCATCATGCTGCATTTATTTGTATACGTTTCCAGCTAACAACATAGCAAACTTGTTGAAGGTAAGGGTTCTGTCTCACTCATTTTCGTGTCCCTAGTATCTAGCATGGTGCTTAGCACTTGGTAGGCATTTGCAGAGTGTGTGTCAGATTAATTGTTTCACGTCAGAGATGGGACTCAATTTAGGGTAGAAGTCTAAGAAGCCAGAAGTTATAAATTGGCAGCCTGGAGGCCAAATTCCCTCTAAAAAATGTTTTGTTTGGCCCTCACAGTGTTAACCCCTGTAACCGTCAGAATATGAACAAAAAATCAGGAATTATCTTTGCTTTGGAGCATTTCCAAGACCACCCCTATGTTAGGAGATTAGCTAGAAGGACTCAAAGGACTGAGCATAAAATCATACTCACAACTAAGGTTTATTGCAGCAATGCAGGAAGGATACACAGCTGGATTTTAAGGGGAAAAGACACAAGGGGAGTCTGGATGAATCTACACCCTCTGCCTCCCAAAAGGGCTCACAGAGGGTATTCTTCCTGCAGAACGAAAATGGAGCAACGTTTCCCTGCAGTGTTTCTGCCCAAGGAAGCCCATTAGAGACTCTGAAATCAAGGTTTTTGTTGAGTGCTGGTCACACGGACACCTCTGCCTAGCACACACTAAAATTCCAGACTCCTAGAAGAAGAGCAGGTGCTCAGCACAAACTATATCGTTAACATTAACAATCTAGGTACCAACGGACCATCATCATCAGCTAACTGCTGATCGGGAACATCACGAGAGCCAAGTTCCTGAGTGCCAGCCAAGGGCCTACCTTGTAAGCAGACCTTTCTAGGGATAGCAATCTCAGGCCCACTCTGTTGACGCTTAGCAGCAGTCATAGAAAAATGCAGATATCTAGCTTGTAAGGAAAAGAACTGGGACGCCTGGCCATACTAGGCCTGCATTCCCATGTAGCCACAGTGGCAGACAGAATAATAATAGCCCTCTAAGGAGACCCACATCTGAATCCCCAGAATCTGTGACTGTGTTACTTTACATGGCAAAGGCTTTGCAGATGTGATTCAGGTGAAGACCTTGAGCCCTGGCTGGTGTGGCTCAGTGGACTGAGCACCAGCCTGCGAACCGACGGAAGCGTTGCTGGTTCCATTCCCGGTCAGGGCACATGCCTGCGTTGGGGGCCAGGCCCCCGGTTGGGGACATGGGAGAGGCGACCATTTGATGTCTCTCTCGCACATTGATGTTTCTCTCCCTCTCTTTCTCTCTCCCTCCCCTCTCTAAAAAGAAACTTTAAAATCTTTTTTAAAAAAACATCTGGAGACATGGAGATAATTCTGGATTCTCTGGGTGGCCGCAATGCATTCACAAGGGTTCTTACAAGTGGAAGAGGAAGGCAGGAGGATCAGAGTCAGGGAACGAGAGGTCAGAGCAAAGGTCAGAGTGATGTGATGTTGGCTTTCAGGATGGAAGGGAGCCACGAGTCTAGGAATGTGGGCAGCTTCTAGAAGACAGACAAGGCGAGGAACAAATTCTCCTCTGGAGTCTCTAGGAGGAGGCAGCCTTGCCAACACCTTGAGTTTAGCCCCTTGTGCCTTTGGACATCAGGTCTCTGAAACTGTAAGATAATAAGTTTGTGTTGCTTTAAGCTGCTAAGTTTATAGCAATTTGTTACAGCAACATCAGGAAACCATTATGGCAACACATGGAGCTGGGTGGTGGCTGCCTCATGATAAGCAACAAGCTGCACCAGTTCACTCAGTCCACCCCATTCCATGTCTCCCTGACACAGAAGACAAGCACCTGTTACCATTTGGCATCACGTGCTCGGCCTGCATTACACTTTTACGTTACCCTGGCCCCGGTAGCAAGGAGTTTACAATCCCTGAGGAGGCCTCTGGCAGGGAAAACAGAGAGGACAAGGGTGCAGGGAGAAATACCCAAGGCGTGTAAGTGAAATACAGATACAGCTTCTGATTTTGTGTGTGTGCACACGCGCGCACACATGGCTGGGTGTGTATGTCTGCAGGATACATACAGATGCCTCTGAATTAGGGCCATGAGCACTGGGTGGGAGTGTGGGTAACATGGACCAGACTGGGAACTTTTAGACATTCACATACATGAATCTAGAAGATAATTCCAGGCCCTGCTTCACTCTTCCTGTTGAATCATCTATCTTACATGGGTGCCTGGCAAGCCACACTGTCTTTGGATCTCTGTCCCTCTTCCCCTTGCCCATTGCCATCTCCATCTTCTCTAACCCCTTCCCAGAACCTCACACGTGCATCTCAGAATAGTGCAACCCGGTTTCCAGTGCTGCACCGACTCCGTCTGGGAGGGGAGGGGCTGAGCCTTCATGCACATCCCCTGCGCTTTTCAGACTGAGCATCTGCCAGCTGTCCCCCTCCGCACGGCTCAACCTTTCTGAAGAGATGTTGTCTGCTCTCCTCCCCACCGCCTATGCAAGCGCGGTTCCCATGCTCCGCTGAGATGCTCTTGCCAGCCTCTCTGGTGATCTCCGTCTTTCCAAAGCCATAGGTCACATCTCTATCTTTACATTTCTCTGCCTCTCAGCTGTCTTTGACACAGCTGCTCCTTCCTTTCTCCTTGAAGCACCTCCTTCTTGGCTTCAATGACAACCCCCCTCTCCTGGTTTTTGTCCTGGCTACTCCTTCTGGGTGGTCTTTGATGGCTTATTTCTAAAGGGAGTTCCCATTGCCCAGTCCCCAGCTCTCTCTTTCCTTTGCTTTTGCCCCTGAAAAAGCAACTGTTGAAAGTGGGTGATGAGTGTATGGGGTTTGTGATATGATCTCTAATTTAAGTATATTTTAACATGTCCTTAATAAAAACTTAGGACGTTTCTAGGGTTATCCAACAGGAAAATACCTAGAGTATTTACATTCCCAACCCACAGTGAAAGAATGGAATAAAAAGAAGGAAATATCACCTACATGCTGATGACTCTCACATCCGTGTCTCCGTCCTGGACCTCTTCTCTGAACTTCAGGCTCATGTGACTTTTTGCCTCCTTGGCATCAGCACTTGAAAGCGCATTAGCCCTCTCAAAGCAGAGCTCTCAGTACCCTCACCCCACCCCCTGCCAAGCCTGTTCCTGTCCGAAGCTGATGAGTCTGTTTGAACAGTATCCCCTCCAGCCACGTGCTTAAGTTGAAAACCTAGGATCATCAGGCCTTCCTCTCCTTCCCTCGCTTCTCCTCTTTTATTAGTTAGAATTTTTTCCTCTGGCTGCAAATAATGGAAAGCCTAACTAATAGCAGCTGAAACAATGAGAATATTTATTATCCCAGAAGAAATCTGCGCGGGGGGTGGTTGCAGGGGGGACTCAGTAACGTCATCGATAACTCCAGTGTTTCCCGCATTCTGCTCTGGCACCCTCAGAGAGCTGGCGACATCTTCCCTCGCGATCACGAGATCCTGCGGCAGCTGCAAGCATCACGTCTTCATCCGACACTGTCCTAAGGCAGGAAAGGGGGGTTCCTCCCACATCACTCTTTATCAGGGGGAAAAGCCCTTCCTTAAAGCACTCTGGCAGACTTCCCCCTTATATCTCACGAGCCCCATGTCTAAACCAGTCTCTGGAAAGAGGGAATAGAATTACCATAAATGGTTTAAACTGCTCTATACTCACCTCTAGGTCTGGGGAAAGGCCATCCTCCTGGAGCAAGTGGAAAGGTAAGCAGTTGAACGAAATCCAGGCCCTGCCGGCGAAGAAGTGGAGGCAGGGGGCAGGTGAGACTGTTGGGTGGGTCTGCCACACACATTATCGCGTCGTATTACTTTGAACTCAGCTATCAACATATCCCGCGTCTATTCTCGAAGCCCTACAATGCAGTCCCCACACAGCAGCGGCGGTAGCCTCTCCAGAACACAAAACAGGCAATGGTGCTTGCTTAAGCCCTCCCATCCCACATGTAACAAAAGCTGTTCTCCTCCCAAGTCCCCTTTGCCTCTCTAACCTCATCCCGTATAGCTCTCTCCTTTCCTCTCTCATGTCCTTGAACACACGCGGCTCACTCCTACCCAAGAACCTTTGCACTCACTCTTTTCTCTGCTGGAGCCCTCTCGTCCAGCTCCTGCCAAGGCTGACTCCTCGTCATTCAGTCTCAGTTCAAATATCACCTTCCTAGAGAGCTCTCAGCAGCAGCCCCCACCTCCCATCCCTCTCTGTGCCGTCATCCGGGTTTGCTCTCCTCACGTGCTTATTTCTCTCTGCAACAGCCTTCTTTATTTGGGATGCGCCTCCCCGCGAAAACGTCAGTTCCTTAAGAGCGCAGGCTCTTTGTCCACCAAGGTGTGCCTGGCATCTGAAACAGTGCTTGGCACATAGCGGACACAATAAATATTTGTTGAAGAAATTAAGGGCATTGGCTGCCTCCTGTTTTACAACTTAGATACATTAATATGCTTTAAAAATCTGTCTCTTTATGCTGTTTTACATAAGGCCCCTTCCCCCACCTGCCTTTAGTATAATAATTTTCTTTCTAGAGTTGGTACTATCTTGGTTGACTCTGAGCCCATCTGGGAGACCAGCTGGGAGAAGTTGAAGGGCTAGACGAGAGAGTTTTAGGCCCAGTGGGCCTTCTAGGTCCCAAATTCCCCATCTGGACAATAATTCTTCAGGATGATAATTCCTCAGGTCTATGGCTTCATGGCCCAACCCTACGGAAGGATGGGCTTCCTTACCTTTGAGGTGCTGGTTGGCTGTGTCTTCTCTCTGGGGATCGTGGCCTCTTAGTTCCAGGTAGGAAAGAGAAGACTTCAGTCCACAACCAAAACCACAGTTAACCATCTTGATATTCTGGGTCACTCCCTAGAATACTCTGAAAGCCCCTACCTCAAAATGACCCCCATGATTTGCCACAGCAACTGAAATTTCACAGTAGCAACTATTGATTGGCCAGAAAGTCATTTTTTTTTATGTGATGGCTCTAGTAGAACTTAAGAGTCTTTAACTTCATTTGAAACAATTTTGTTAGATTGTACTATGAGTGTTGTCATATCAGCCTGCGTTAAAAAATCAAACTTAGTGAATTTTTATGTAGCCATTTTAATGTTGAAGTTGGAAGAAAATACATAATATTTTTGGCACACTATGCTTTATTACTTCAACAAAGGTAAAAACACAACTGAAGTGCAACAACAACAACAAAAAGATTTGTGCAGCATATGGAAAAGGTACTGTGACTGGTCGAATATGTCAAAAAGTGGCTTTTGGCCCTGGCTGGTGTGGCTCAGTGGATTGAGTGCCAACCTGCCAACCAAAGGGTCACCCAGTTCAATTCCCAGTCTAGGGCACACGCCTGGGTTGCAGGCCAGGGCCCCAGTAGGGGGCGCATGAGAGGCAACCACACATTGGTGTTTCCTTTTCTTTCTCCCTCCCTTCCCCTCTCTAAAAATAAATTCAAAAAATCTTTTTTTTAAACTGGTTTACAAAGTTTCGTGCTGCAGATTTCTTGCTAGATGATGTTCCACAGTCGGGTAGACCAGTTGAAGTTGATAGTGATCAAATCGAGACATCAATTGAGAACAAGCAACATTATACCACACAGGAGATAGCCAACATCCTCCAAATATCCAAATCAATAAAGTTATTAGTGAAAATAAAATATGGATCTTTTATTTCATGGAAAAAACTAAATGGAGTTTTTGGCCGACCCAATACTTCCTGCGTAAGGTTGCTAGGTAAAATTCTTTCATCTGCTAAATCTGGCATTCCTATTCCAGGTCATGGCTGCTGTTTGGAAAAGTGACAGGAAAAGATGTAGTGTGGTTTCCAGGCAGCATTAGGGTTCATCTGAGGTCATGAATTTGAAGTCAAATCCATCAACACGGTTCTGGGCTTTTCCACTGTTTCGCTGGGTCCGTGCAGGCACAGAGCTGGTGAAGACAAGGATTCAACTAGGGCTGTGGTTCAATCAAACGAGGCTGCCGAAGCTAGAGGGAGTTGGGGGTGATGCGAGAGACTGGTCACCACTGACCATGCAGTTTAAAACGGGGAGGAAGAAAATGACAACACCAGAAAGGGGTGAGGGATGACGACAGCTCTGCCACGTGGACAGAGGAGAAGCACCGAGCTGGAGTCCCAGGCGACTCTTAATTCTACCACTAATTAACTCCCAGGCGACCTTGGGCAAGACAGAGGAGGCTTCCATTTCCTTTTCTTCATCTTGGGAATAGAGGCCCTGCCTTGCTTACCTCACAAAGTTGTCGAGGGACTCGAAGGAGATAAGGGGCAAAGCTGCCTTGACAACTACAACACGCATACAGATGTGAGAGACTAACATTTCGATTTCATAACTCTGCCTAAAGCCGCAGGGCGAATTCCTCTGTGGAGAAATCAGGCCAGGCTAGACCAGCAGCAACTTGTATGGAAATAGGGAGAAACACTGACAAACAGCCTTGAGCCCTGCTCCTCAGCCTGCTTCCCCCGTGGAGAAGAACAGCAATTCTGGACAGAGCACTTAAGAAACTTTGTTGTTTAGTCCTCACAATACTACCTCTCCTGTTACACAGATGAGAAAAAAGGCAAAAAAATTTTAATGCTAGAGATGGAGCTAACACCGAGCTCCAGCATCAAGTGTTCTTACCCAGAAGGCTCTGAGGTTGATCTCTTGCCCCAGGACTCCTTATTTCTAGCTCCCTGCAGACTCTTCATAACCCCACCCACATCCACCTCACTCCCCTATTTGGGCCCAGGCCCAGGACTTGCCTGCTGCTTGGTAACCAAGTCAATAGACCTGCCCTCCTGGGGATGTTTCTAACAACATTCCCACCCTGAGAACAGACCAGAAAGTATAAGAAGGCCAGAGGCTGTGGGTCTCTCTCAGACCCTAGAACCTTCCCTGTTTTCCATCCAGCAGCAGACGGACAACCCCAGCCAGCTCCCAACCGCACAGCATGGTGAGCAGAGGTGGGGGGCTGAACATGCAAGTGAGGGTCCCAGTGGGCTCAGGTGGGTGGTATGAGGGATATTTGGGAGTCCAGATACTCCTGGGGCTATAATGTATGGACAGATCATGTGGGGAAGGGAGAAAGAGACTTCGTGCCCCTTCCTAAAAGTGCTGGTATGTGGGGGGCACATACAAGGGCTGAAGGACAGGGTGATGGAAACCAGGATGTGGGTGTGAGCCTGGGCTCAGGAGCAGGGCTGCTAAGGGCCTCTGGGTTTAGGGGTAGGGAGTGTGGGGTCAGTGGGACTGAGGCACAAACTGGAGGCACTACCCTGCAAAGCCTGGGCCCCACCTCCCAGCTATGGGGATACATCCTCATAGCCCTGCCCAACTGCAGTTACATATCAGTGGGGGGAGGGAGGAGGAGGAGAGAGAGGGAGCTCCCAGTCATTGAGAAGTGGCTAGGCGTGGGATCATTTGATATCTTTGACCTGTCTCCAGACCAGGCAGGAGAGAAGAGCAGTTAAGAGTATGATTGGGGCAGGGTGTCCGGGCTTTAAATAGTCCTCATTTTGCTCATGAGCTATTTGCTTAACCTCTTTGAGAGTCAGTTTGCTCATCTGTAAAATGGGTTAATAAAAGCGCTTACCCAAGGGGGTTGTTGTGAAGATCAAATGAAATAATGTATGTGAAGCACCTAGCATAGTACCTGGAACCTAATTAAAACTTAATATATGGGAACTAATCGACATAATGACAAAGCTTGTTGCATATAGGTATGAGATTATGCTATTTTTACAGTCAAGAAAAAGGCGCTAGGGCAGCCGAGGTGAAGTAATTTGTCATCATAGACAGATGGGACTTTGAGGCTAAGTCTGTGTGACTCCAGGGGCTTTCTTTGCCCCAAACCTGCTGTCCTGCCATAAGGGCCATCGATCCAGCACCTCAGGCACACCCGAGGGGTCAGAAACACCTTACGTGCACCAGCAGTTGTGGGGGCAATGACGGCATCTGGCTTTGTAGACAGAGCCTGGCCAGGCTCAGAGGTGCAGCGGCCGGCCTTGGCCTTGCCAGGTGGTTGGTGAGCTGAGCAGCTGAGTCAGCTCTGTCTCCGGGACAAGGGATTTCTGAACTCCTCGTGTCTCTAAATCCCTCCCAGATTAATTCATTAACTTCTCTTACTATGACACCAGCAACTGGGGGGTAGAGGGTTTGGTAGGGGGACCCAACATATGGTGCACCCTAGCAAGTGTCATGAAATGAGCCAGGCAACATGCATGCGTTCTTTCATTCAATCCTCAGGGGATTTCTAGGAGGGGCTCTTACTATTGCTCCATATTATAAGGGAAGACATCGACAGAGAGGTGACAACTGTTGTTCAGGATTGGTAAAGAAGTAAAGGGGCTGGAATACAAACGATTGATGGATTAATCCCAGCCACCTAAAAATCATAGTCGATGCCCTTATGTCATTAAAAACGTCACCAACATGCTAAATTCATGGAGACAGCATCCTCATTAAAAATTTATGAACTATTTTAGCCTGGGCTGGTGTAGCTCAGTGGTTGAACTCGGGCCTGTGAATCAAAGCGTTGCCAGTTTGATTCCCAGTCAGGGCACATGCCTGGGTTGTGGGCCAGGTCCCCAGTAGGGGTCGCACAAGAGGCAACCGCACATTGATGCTTCTCTCCCTCTCTTTCTCCCTCCCTTCCCCTCTGTCTATAAAAATAATAAAATCTTTAAAAAAATTATGAGCTATTTTAGACATGCAGGAAGGTATAAAGACTAATACAATAAACACCTGCTACCCACTTTAAGAAATAGAACCTCTTTTCAATTTCATTCACCTCCACCAAAGAGAACCATTATTGCAAATTTAGTGCTAGGATTTTCCTTCCCTTTCTTTATTTTTGCAACATACACACATCTTATACGACAATATAGTGAATATATAAATTTATCTGTAAATGATGCATAGTATTTTTTTACAAGTTAAAGATTTATATAAATGGTATCATATCGTATGATTCTTCTTAATTTGAGGTACATCAATTTAGGCTTCTGAAAGCAGTGTTAAGAGTTCACATTTCTCCACATCCTTCACACTGTTAAGCCTTAACATTTGGGGAAATTTGGTGAACGTGTTCATTTTGTTTTCAGGGTCTATGGCAATTTCTTCTCGAGCAGAGAGGCACTCTGGTAGCACCCAGAAAAGTATTCTGGGAGATGTACTCTGGTATCCCATTTACCACACTGTCGTACATCTGTTAACGCACGAAACTCTCCCTTCCCTAGACGGTGAGCTTCTCGGACTATTAGTTGTTACGTGTTCCCAGTGTCAGACATGTTCAGAGCATGGCAGAGGGTCAATAAGTCTTTGATGGAGCAGGAGGGTCAAGCCTTCCTGATTCTCATGGGGCTCCCCAGGAAGGACACCGAAACTTCCTCTTTCCTTAGAACAACAGGCTTATCCCAGTCCTGCTTCAGGGGCCAAGAGTTCTTGGATTACCGGCCTGGAGCGCTGTGGGGAAGACCTTTCTCCCCAGTCCCAGCACGCTCCAGAACCACGCCCACCTGAGAGAGGAAAGAGCAGCGCATGCGCATCCGTTCCGGGCCCACTTTTTTCTTCCTCGCTGGCATTGCTGGCTGCCACACGAATCCAGGGCTCTTTCTGCTTTTATAAACCTCTTCCTTGTCTTTTAAAAAAGATTTTATTTATTTATTTTTAGAGAGAGGGGAAGGGAGGGAGAAAGATGGAGAGAAACATCAATGCGTGAGAAACATTGATTGGTTGCCTCTCCCATGCCCCCAACTGGGGGGCCTGGTGGGCAATCCAGACACATTGCTCTGACCTGGAATTGACCTTTCGATGACACCCAACCCACTGAGCCACTTCGGCCAGGGCCTAATCTTTGTCTTTGACCCCTGAAACTTCACTTGGGCCTTGCTTCCCACACCAGTGGCCCCTGCTTTCTTTCTGAACAGGAGTGGGTTGACTTTTGTGTTCTACCAGACTCGTCTGATCCCTTCAACATTCTTCAAGATGCTTAGTCACTGAGCAAGACTCTATAATCTGAGAACTGCCCACATCTTCTGCTTCCCCTGAGGGTTTTGGCCCAGTGCTCCCCACCCCCAGCCCCAGCCAATGCCTGTCGGTGCTCGCTGCCACCAGTAAATGCTTAGCCATAGGAGGCGGGGCAAGGACAACAGAGTCCAGGAACCCATGCCCTCAGCCAGACAACCACTCAGGAAAGGAAGGAAGGAAGGAAGGAATTGTGTCCAGGCACGGTACCCTTCTCTCTGCTGAGGGTGTTTTCTGTCCTTTGTCCTTTCAGCGTGAGTGCATCTCGGTCCACGTGGGTCAGGCCGGCGTGCAGATTGGCAATGCCTGCTGGGAGCTCTACTGCTTGGAACACGGGATCCAACCAGATGGGCAGATGCCCAGCGACAAGACCATCGGGGGAGGGGACGACTCCTTCAACACCTTCTTTAGTGAAACTGGGGCTGGAAAACATGTGCCCCGGGCGGTATTTGTGGATCTGGAGCCCACGGTGATTGGTGAGAGATGGTCCGTCTGTGCTGTGGCCCTGTCCCAGGCACCACAGCAAGTCCTTCTCTGTAGCTGAGAGCACTGGAGTCTGTGGTTCCCAATTGCTGCAGCCAGTTAGAACTCCAGACCTGAAGAACCCCTGTCGCTCAGCTCCAGCATCTCCGTGTCACCCCACATCCCTTTCCATCTCATTGATGAACACTTAAAGTCAAGGGCAATATCAGCAGCCTGAATGGGGCTCCTCCAGGGTTGGAATCAGGGCCTAGAGACCCCACTTGTACCGGGTACCCTGGGGGTCTGGGAGCCAGGCTGCAAGAGGAGGGGGCCTAAAACTGTCTTCATTGCAGACGAAGTTCGGACAGGCACATACCGCCAACTCTTCCATCCCGAGCAGCTCATCACAGGCAAGGAAGATGCTGCCAATAATTATGCCCGCGGCCACTACACTATTGGAAAGGAGCTCATTGACCTGGTGCTGGACCGGATTCGGAAGCTGGTGAGAGAAGGGCTGAAGGCTGCAGATTCCTGTTGTGTGGTCTGAGACCAAAGAGAGGAAGGGCAGCTTCAGCTCTTAGGAGAGCCCCCTGGAAAAGTCTTAAACACGCAGGATCTGGGCCCTGCACTCTGATCAGGGGAGGCAGAGTATGGGATGAAGTCTGGAGCTGGGTGTCTTCTTTATCTTCTATAGCGACAGGCTCAATGCTGGGCAGTGTGGCCGCCAGGGCAGACCCATCCATGGGCTGCCTGGCCAAGCAATGGGGATCCATAAGCATTCCCAGAATATCACCTTGTATTATAAGGGTATGGGCCGAGGCCCCGTGAAAAACAGGAGTCCAAATCATGCTGGCCCAAGGCTCTATGAAAGACTTTGTTCTAACCTCCCGGATTGTTGATGTCAGCAGAGAAAGCCCTCCAGAAACATCTGAACTTAATCGGGGAGACACAGGTAAGGGTGGAGCTGGCAAATGATGATGACCAAAATAACTACGTTACAAGATTCAAGAGAGCTGTCTGGTAGGGACCTCAGGAGGTTTTGGAGAAAAAGAGGAATGAGGAAGAGAAAGTGGGCTGACTTTTGAGGATCTGTTTTGTGCTCTTGGAAATGTCTTCCAAGGATTCCCCTTTTGGGGAATTTGAAACAGCGAAGGCTGGTTCTTTCCTGTTTGTCAGCTGTGTTCCTCACCCTGCATTCTCTTCGTCTTCACCTTCTAGGCTGACCAGTGCACAGGACTCCAAGGGTTCCTCATTTTCCACAGCTTCGGCGGGGGCACCGGCTCCGGCTTCACCTCCCTCCTGATGGAGCGGCTCTCTGTCGACTATGGCAAGAAATCCAAGCTGGAGTTCTCCATCTACCCAGCCCCCCAGGTGTCCACAGCCGTGGTCGAGCCCTACAACTCCATCCTGACCACCCACACCACCCTGGAGCACTCAGACTGCGCCTTCATGG
>PVKM010031699.1:0-11387 GCA_004027735.1 Carollia perspicillata | reverse complement strand
GGATGATCTCGAGTGACTTCTGCTAGAAGGTGACGTGTAAGGCAAGCAATTATAATAAAAGTTTCCTCTCAAGTTGTAGTTACTTATGTTTTATTAGCATTGGCATGTACTGTGGCATCAGGTGCTGAGAGTAGCATGAAAATATGCTCCCTTTATTCATTCACACCACAGTTGTGGGCACTATGTGCCCACACCGGCCAGCTGCTGGGCCAACCGAAGGACGGGCTCCCAGGAAACAATAGAAGCGGCGATTGGGGCTGTCATTGGATGGGCTTGCACTTTGCAAAGTGTTGGTTGCTTGAAGAGAATATTTGGGTTGTCAAATTATGCTGCACTGTGAATGAGAAAAAAAATGTAAAAAGCTGTGCTAAGCATTAACTAAAGCATCCCTTGTTTGGGGCTGTACGAAGCCATGGGAATGAAATTACTCCCCGACCCTGGCAGTAGCCCTCAGTGGGTATGAACATTGTGTCTCATTTTGTTTCATCCCCCTCTGGTTGTGAATGCGTTTCATTTTCTGAAGTTGCTAGACGGTCCATCCAGAATCAAAGATGCTCTTTGCCTTCTTTTCCGGGGCTGTGGGTTTGCTGGCCAGCTGTGGTAATGAGTTTTTGCCTGGCTTTGATTTTCATGCCTTGCCTCCCTGTGGGAGGAACGAGATATTTCTGATCTTACCTCTGCTCATATTCAGATCCAGCCAAGCAATCAGTGACTTCCCGGGCTTTTTTGTGGGAGACTGTGGGAAAAGTCCTGGTTGGCTGGCTATGAATTAATGAAATCCTTAGAAGGCTTCACTAAAGATAGCTCCTGTGGTTTAAAAAAATAGCAATTGCCTTTTTAATTTGAGAAAGAGGTCATGGAGTTTTACTGAAATCAAGCAGAGAAAATGTAACATCTGGTTGTGCTGCCCAAAGACTGCTTCAGGGCAGCAAGAGGGGTGGGTTCCCAGTGTCCTATGCACCCAAGGTGACGGTCACCAGGTCCCTTCTAGGCTGCTTCTCTCATTGTTCTCCTCCCTGGGTTTTGAAGTCCTGGAGAGACAGAAATTCTATCCGATATCGTTTCACTTGAGAACATTTCCCATCTACTGAACTTTCTTCCTTTTACTTAAAGGGCCAGGCATTTTTCTTAAGGGCATAGTTTTCAAGTTGGTCAAGACTATTGTGATCATTGCTTTTATATCATTAAAAAAGGATGGGGTTGGATAACTGGGGTAAGTTTAGGTGGAAAGCAGGAAAGTTTTAAAGAGCCATTCTAAAAAGTTTTTATATTAATAGGAATTCTGATAAGAGTGGAAAGAGAATGATAAATTGCAGAAGAGTTTTAGGCAAAGGCATAAAGGGGATTTTAAAGGGACCTACGACTTTTTAAAAAGCAATAAAATATGAATGTCATAAATGTCTGCTGTGTGTACATCTACCCTCCCACTGCCCTGTTAAGTGAATAATAAGTCATGTTACAATGCTTTTATATTTATTTGTATCCTGGATCTAATCTATATTCAGACTTTATATAATTTTCCTTTAAAAAATATTAATAAGCCCTGGTTGCCTGGGTCAGTTGGCTGGAGCATCGTCCCCTACACCCCAAGATTATGGGTTCAGTTCCCAGTCAGGGCATATACCTAGGTCGTGGGTTCAATCCTTGGTTTCGGCCCATGTGGGAGGTGATCAAGGTCTCCCGTGTGTTTCTCTCTTGCATCGATGTTTCTCTGTTTCTCTGACTCTCCCTCTCCCCACTGCATTCTCTCTAAAATCAATAAACATATCCTCGGGTGAGGAGTAAAAAAATATTAGTAATATTTTTGGGCATATATTTTCTGAAACTAAACAGCATGTTGAAGTCGTTGCTGCCCAGCCCCCACCCAGACCAGCAGGCACCTGTACTTGGGGCTTCTCTTTACTGTACCGTATCTCCCATATTTTATATTCAGAAAAATTTCAAACCTACAGAAAAGTTGAAAGAACAGCAAAATGAACACTTATTTTCCCTTTGCCTAGAGTCACTGGTTCTTAACATTTTGCTACATTTACCTCAATTGTCTTGATGTACATTTACCTCAATGGTCTTAATGTCCTTCATGATTTCTTTTTGAATCACCTTCTGGGACTCAAACAAGTTCACGCATTATTCTCAGGTGGCTTATCCTTTTGGTCTGCTGTAGTCTAGAACAGTTCCTTCTTCACCTATTTTTTTTTTTGTCCTTTGTAACATACACATTCTGAAGAGTCAAGGTCACTTGTGTAGATAGTCCCACAATTTGAATTTCTGACTGTTTCCTCATGATTAGGTTACAAAATATTAAGTTAAATATTTTGCCAACATTCCTCCCAAGGCAATACTGTGATGTTGTTTTGTTTAAGGTATCAATAGATTTTAAAAAAATATAGATGCAGTTACAGTGATGAGCAAAATTTGGTTTTTCAACTTGAAATTGTTGTACACAGAGAGCTTTCTAATGGTTTAACCCAGTTTAGTCTTGTGTTGTCTTTAAAGAAAACAAACACAATGCTTTACATTAAGGCTTCCCTTCTCCTTTTCTGAGGGTCCAAAGAAAGTTTAGGGTGTCATTTGTGCTATCCTGTAGTGTAATCTTTCTTTAAAGACTATTTGAAATTAACATTGCTTTCTCAAAATCAGGAATGTAATGTCTCAAGAATGCTTAAGGCTTTTGCTATTCATATGAGCTTGTTGCAAACAGTGGTAGATGTCTCCCTCAGCGACTGGGAATGAGTTCCTATTAAAACCTCTGTTTGGCCGGGGCAGGTTTACGGTTGAGTGCTTCCTCACACCAAAATTCAGCCATTTCTTTCCTTTGTGCTAAGAAAACATGGAACTTTATTTCCAGTAAAGGCCACTTCACTCAAAACGTGTCCTCAAATTCAGTTTCCACCCTTTTAGTTCTGTGATTGCATATTGCCTATATTATTTTATTAGAGTCCCTTACAGACAGTTTCATTAGTTTAACCTGAAGTACCATCTTCTACCTAATTACATGGCTTTTCTTTCTTTTATTTGTCCCTACCCCAGATTTAAGGGCCAAGACATGTAAAGTTAATATTGATTATTTTTCAAAGTAAGTTAAAACGTCAAAAAGCGACAAGTTGTTATTCTTACAGGGTACCAGGGAAACCACAGAGACAAAACCCCCATCTTTTATTCATAAGTCCAGGGAGACCGTGAGGGCAGAGGCGGGCCTGCGCGCCTGCGTTTGTTCAGCTTTCAGGACTGGGGCTCCTCCCCTGCTGGCCGTGAAATGTCATGCCGAGATGTAATAGTGGGACATTCAGCATCCAGAGAATGGACCACAGAGGTTCAACTTTGCTTTTCATTTTCTTTTCTGGCACCGAGTCCCCGGTCCCCTCTGTGGCCTGACAGTGAAAGGCCAGAAAGCAGCACTCTGGATGCTGGCAGGGATGCAGTGCGGCCCAGCCCCGTGGACCGGGCTCTGGTGCTGGAATGCACACCCGACACAAAGGCTGGGCCACAGTGGGCCTCAGAGGGGGTGCACGTTGCTTTTGCTTTGCCTAGTTTGCTGTGGTCACCAGAGAGCAAGTTTTTGTTTCCTTGCTTCTGTTCCCCTTGGTTCTGGTGGAAGTGCAGAGTGCCTTTGATTTCAGAAATCACCGGTCACTAAGCATTTCTGTACAGAGGAGGCACCGGGGCAGAGAGCCCGGAGGCTGTGAGACCCCTCCAGCTCCGATGCTGCCTTTTGATAAAGAGAAAATCTGGTAGCATTTGATAAATGGGCCAGAAATTTGACTTACAGCAATAGTTCTTGGGAGTGCTGTTGGGAATCTCTGTAGACAGTTTCGGTTGTCACCACTGGGAGGGGCAGATGCTCCTGGCATTTCGTGGGTGGGGGCCTAGGATGTTGGTAAACATCCTACGGTGCACAGGTCGGCTCTTTCCAGAAAGGAATCATCTGGCATTTTGTCAACAGTGCTGAGGTGAGAAACCTGACGTAGAGGTCCCATTTTCGTATCTGGATTTCTCAGCTCATGTAGCTTCATAACACTTTTCAATTTCCTTTCTGTTTAACAGAAGCTGCTGGTTCTGTAAATCTGCATTCAAGATGAATTTCCATTAAACTCTACACGACATATGATTAAACTATTGTGGTGCTCCTAGAAGATATGCCTTGAATGTGACTACTATTTTAAATGCAAAAGACAATTTTTTTTTTGGCCATAATTTGATCAAAGTAGCATAACCTGTGCCTCTGTTTTTGTTACTTGCTGATGGTCTGTGGATAACATTACATTTTTTCAGCATGAAACCCAACACTTCAAATCCCTAAAGCAGGCTCAAATTTATGGTTAATAAAAGCATTTATTGTACTGGATGTCATCTGTTATATCACTCTGGGGCTAGAAACTGGCAAGCAGTGGACAGGAAATATTTTCATTTCAAATCGCTTCAATCTTATGGTCTAGGGGCAAAAGTGTCTGATTTCAGGAAAGCCGAGTTGAATAGCATAGTAATGAATGCATTTTTACTTGATTAAGCAGGCATTCTCTCCCTTTCAAACAATCTTCTCTTTTTTGGCTTGGTGGGGCTAAATAAACATGTGATGTTAAATGATAGCATTTCTTATGTTGGCCGTACTTTTCCTTTGATCATCTCAAAATTTTCAATGTTTTTCAGGAATCCTCAGCAGAATAGGAGATAGTAGGGAGGCAGAGAATGGCTGAACTCAAGTGTTGACTCTTTTTGTAATTGTTTACTCTCTGAGCAGAGAGGGTTTTCAGAGATGATGCCGACTCTTACAAATTCCCCATTAAAAAAATGGCATTTGGTCCCTCGCCTTTGGAATCACTCATTTGGGAGGAAAAGAACATTTTCACTTATTAAAAATTTATTTATTTATTTATTTTTAGAGAGAGGGGAAGGGAGGGAGGAAGTGGGAGAGAAACATTGATTAGTGGTCTCTCATACACACCCCTACTGGGGTCCTGGGGACTGGACCTGCAGCCCAGGCATACCCTGACTAGGAATTGAACCGGTGACCTTTTGCCCCGCAGGATGGTGCTCAACCAAGGGAGCCACACCGGTCCAGGGCCATTTTTATTATTTTTAAGGCTGCAATTTTACTGTAATTTGAGTCCTGAACCTCCTACCTCTGTCAAGTAAACAGGGTGAGGAGAGTTCCACCCAGAGGCAACCTAGCATGGTGATGATGCGTCCAGGACGGGGTACCTGGCTGCTCTGCGCCTTTGAATGTGTTGTCTAAATCATTGCTTCCCAGTGAGCCTCCGGAGGTAGGCAATTATTTCTGATGTGGTTCCTTTTTTCCAGATGAGCCCACGGGTACAAAGAGCCAGGAAGGGATTAGGATGGGAGGCCACGTGACTTAGGCCTCTCTCTGCCAGAAACCAGAGCCAGGGTTCTTACCCTGCCAGTGCCCCCAGCGGTCACTGCCCTGCCTTCTGAGCCCCCGGCCTGAGATGGACTTCTGCCATGTGCAGCAAAGCAACTCATGGGAGTGGGAAGAGAGCAAGACTAGATACCAGAGAGTGCTTTGCAGATGATTAAATTAAACTAGGATTAGGTATTTACCCCAGAGGTTTCCAAACCTGGCTGAACACCAGAATCACCTGCGGTACATTCTTGGGTGGAGGTAAGTGGGGGGAGATTCCGGGCCTCACCCCAGACCTGCTTAAGTGGGATTTCCAGGGGAAGGCCAGGAATCTGAGTTTTTTAAAAAACTGCCAGATTAGGGTTGCCAGGGTTTTGGGGGATGGAGGGAGGTTTTGACTATAAAGGGGCAGTACTAGGAAATTTTGGGGGGTAATGGAACTGTTCTTTATGCTGCTGATGATGGTGGATACACAACTGTATATATTTATACATTTAGTTATAGATTTATATATGCATATACTCATGGAACTGTGTGCCAGAAAACATTCCTTTTACTACGTGTAAATTTAAAAAATGCTGCCTGAGTGAAACTGAGTTATCACTTAGGTATCAGATGAGGTGGCAGATGGAGCCTGGTGACAGCTGGGAAGAGTTGCCAGCTGTGAGACAATGTCACCTGGAACTGCAGAGGCAGGTGGGCAGGTGCCGAACTCTCAGCCCAGCACCGTCCAGTGGAACTTCCTGTGACGATGGAAATGTTTTTCCCTACCCCGTCCAATTCAGTAACTTGTGGAAGAAATGTGACTAGCACAACCGAGGAGCTGAATTTAAACTTCACTAAGTGTAAATAGCTACATATGGGTAGAGGGCACCATTTCGGATAACTTGCCCTTGGAGGCAGACATTGCCATATTGGGGCTTTGGCTCTGTGCCAGGTGCACACTGAGTCCAGTGGCCCTTTATGCTTGAAAGACAATGGTAAGTCATCCCAAGTATTAGGCAAGATGGGAACATGGGCAGGACGTGTGGGTTGGTAAAGACAGAGAAAAAGGAACCTTGGAATGAAGACTGACATGGGATCTGCCCAGGCAGAGGACGGTCTCGCCAAGTGGCGGAATCCGCTTGTCTTTCCCTATCGCAGAAGTCAGAGAGCGCTGACTTTGGCCCAGTTCCTTGCCCAACTTACCAACCTCATTAGTCTTAAAAGATACAGCAGTTATTTCAGATGCTCTTTGAATTGTGCTTCTGTTCCCCTCTGGTGACAGGATCTACAAGAAGCCATCGGAGTTCCCAGGGGAGCAGTGTATGGAAGGTTAGGGGGTGTCTGTAGTCTGACTGAGGGTGAGCTGGGCCCACCTGCCTCCCTGGACAGAGTGTGGTGAACAATCTGTGTGGGCATATACTCCTCCTTTTTGGAGAATGAAATCTTATAAAAATGTCAGTTGGGCATAAAACTCCTACTTTATGCTTCGACCACATGGCCTCCATCTTGGCTTGTGTTCAGATACTCTTAAAATTCTGTCCCCACCCCCAAGGATTTACATCATTTTCAACAGTGTTACTTTTCCAAGTGTATTATAAAAGAGTGAGATTCTGATAGTGTGGACTTTGATTAGTGCAAACCAGTGGTGACGGAAATAATGTTCCAGTTTATAAGCCTATTTGTTCTTTAATGTGCTGAATGGCTAACAAAAGTTTTTATAAGCTATGGGCTTATCACTAAGGAGGTTTTGTTAATATGATTTTAAAATAAGACTTACTTGAAAGCTTAGAGGAGGACTTTCAAATTAGTAGAGCTAATTTTATTTTTATTTTTATATGAAAAAGTCACTTTTTGGATCAGGAAGAGAAGAGCATTCTGAATCATAGCATACTTAAGCAGGGTTTCCTTGGTTGCCCTTGCAAATTGGTAAATTCAAACTAATGCCCCCAAAATAGCTTAATGAGTGTTAAATGCTTTCTCCCACTCTTGACAGATACAGACAGATGCATCTTCTGTGGAGTTGAAATCACTGTATTTATTTTTGTTTTGGTTATTTTTTACGTAAATTTGTTTTCCAATGATATTTTCATGTCTCGACATAGCTCACAGACATGCCACTGTTAGTGGCTGCCCAACATTCGCATGTCGTGGACCCTCCTCTTGCGCTTTCCCTGCATTGATGAAGTCTTGGGGCTGTTTCCAAGTTATCGCCGTCCACGGAAACCTGCTGTGAAACCTTCGTGCAGCCTGGTTTTCTGCAGGCCTCCCTCACCCACTTGGCTTGTCTCCTTGGCATCTCTTCCCCAGAGTGGGGCGAGGGTTCCGTAGCTGCTTTGCCAGCGTGCCCTCCTGGTGTGAGGACGGTCAGGACTGCAGAGAGCTGCGTTTGGGGGAAAGGGCAGATTTGGTGCACAAATGCTGGCTCTACCGTTTGCTATTTTTTGTGAGCTGAGGAAATTTCACCTGTAAAATGGATTAATAATCATTTACCTCTCAGGATTGTCTTGAGACCTAAGTGTGATACTGTCTTCAAAGCATTTAGCTGTATGCCTGGCCACGTGGTAATTACTTAGTGATTAGTGGCAATCTGTTACCAGAGGAATAAATACTCCTTTTCCCACAACCTAAAAAATATTGACATTTGTACAATAATTTTTTATTTACTCTGTTATTGGGGTGGTACCTCATACTTGTTTAATTTTGGAGTTACTAGAGAAGGACTGAATCTTCCTTCCTGGTGCTTTATCTTCTTAGTGAAGTTTAGTGCTTTTAAGCCTGGTAGTATTAAAGCAAGGTGTGGATGAAATGTTGCTTAGTAGAGAGTATTAGGGTGTATGTTTAAGTGAATAAATGAGAGTTTTAACATAGGAATATTCATTGATTGAGTGGATCTTTTGAACTTAACAGCATATTATGGAAACAGTTGAACTTAAATAATATCATGGGAATTCTTTTTGTACTAGCAAATTGGCTAGCAAACCTTTGTTCATATATATATTTTCCAAGGCTGATTTTTGGATTGATCGCTCATTTCCTATAAATAGAATAGCAATTTTTAATATTTTACTGGAGTTTTTATAAATCAGGATATTGGGGTAGAAGCCATTCTGTTAGATTGTCTTTTTTTTTTTTATCAGTGCCACATAGGCCCTGAGGGCATCCCAGGCCCGCTGAGTTTCTCTGTGAGCCAGGCAGGTGACCCTTTTAACTCACAGTGTCTTTACCTGTAAAATGGGACAGTCAGACTAGAATTATTCTTAAGAGTTTAGAAGTTATTTTTATTGAGATTACTAGAACCTTTAATTCAGGGGATGTAATTCTTTTGTCCTACCCACTCCATCTCCTTATTGAGTTGGTCATTTCTATGTCTACCTAGACACCTGGGTGTCTGCTTCTGATCTCTCTTGAGAAAGGACACCTGTGGTCTTTTTTTGTAGATTTTTTTCTAATAAAAGTAAAGTGTCCTCCATGTCACTTTGAATTTTAAAAAAATTCGTACACAAATTACTTTATTTTTACAAAGGGAGCCGATGGGCTGCGCTGGTCATTGTTGATTTGCCTGCCTACTTGGAGCTGCCCAGAGTGTCCATCTGCCTCCATCCTTTGAATTTCCTGTGCATTTGTTCACCTGGTCAAAGGCCCTCTCACATCTCTTGTTTTTTTTTTAACATTACACTACAGTTAATGATTGATTTCAACTCATTTCATCTTCTGGGCCAGGAGCTTTTAGGGCCCAATCAGTCACTGAATCCATAAACACGGGCACTGCCTTAGACTCCCAGAGAGCTCTGAATTACATCGGGGTGTTGACAGTCCCGGAGGCCTGGGCTGCTCTGTCAGCGACTGATGAGAGGAGAGGACTCGGGTGTGTGCTAGGTGGTGGTGGGGGCAGGAGAAAGGCAGCCACAGATAAAAATTGGTGAGAGATAACAGATTGTCTCTTTGGTAGGTAATCTGCATGTAATTGCTGGTAGGTAATTGCTGAGCTGAGAGATTAATTTCATTTCCCTCCTTCCCCTGACCCCCTCGCCCATTTGCACCAAGTCTTTTATTGGGAAAGCTAAATTGGTTAGAATAGTGTTGCACACCCAGCCCCTCACCCAGGGATTGCTGTCTCTCAGGTTTCCTTCTGGGTTCAGGAGGCTTCATGCCAAATGATGGCCACCTGTCCAGATTAAAGTGGTGTTGTCTTAGAGCACAGATGGCAAACACAAGGCCTGTGGGCTGAATCCAGCCCTCCACCTTGTTTTATCCGTCCCGCACCTTGTTTCTACCTGGTGGCAGCGCTGAGCCCTTTGGCCCTACTTAAGGAGTAGTTATATTTATACAGTCCTAAAATTAGGTTCAGCCCCTTGAAGGCAGCCACGAGGCTGGTGTGGCCCCTGGTGAAAATGAGTTTTACACCTCTGCCTTAGTGGGTCCCTGCAAGGGTCCCTTGGATACAATAAGAAAATTTCTTGAAGAGCCTCATAAAAGCAACCCCTTCCTCTACAAAGGTGAGCCTTTGCCACCCTCAATAGATGGAGTGAAGGACGTGCACTTAGAATACATGGGTGGGTGACCCTAAAGGGACTGGGTAGAGAAGACAAAAGCAGAGACGTGCTTTAAGGAGATAAGGTGAAGGCATGCTCTAGTGTTCTCTGAGGGGCCAGAGAGGAGACAAGAATGCCCAATAATAGGCTGTCAGGAAGATGGTCACCTCCAAAGGGGTCTGTGACACAGGCCAGACAAGGTAATACGGTGAGAGGCTGGGGAATAGGTCACCCATTCAGATGCCAGAAGAGCCTGCAGCTTGAGGGCCCCGAGAAGGCTGACTTGATGAAGAGCCTTATCTCCAGGGGTCATGCCCTCTGGAAGCTCTGAGCTTAGACAGGAGTGATGACAGGTTGCCCTTGGAAGGCACCGGGTGGTTGTAAAGCAGTGCTTCCACCTGCAGCAGTAGCAGAGCAAACACTGCCTCAGTCTCTGCGGAACGGACTGAGATGTGCATGGATGTGCAGCTTCTACCTCCAAGTACTCTTACCCCAATAAAGCTGGGTGGTGAACGCCTTCCCTGAGCCTTTACCTACACCCTGCGGTTGGGCACTCCCTCATCTGTGGCCTGTGGCTCATGGTGCCCAGAAGAATACGGGGCACGATGGCTCGTCCTTTTTGATAGTAAGAGCCTTCAAGAGTCTCCCCAGTGCCATCAGTTGGTAACTCACTGAATGCATTCATGGGCTTCAGTGGTGTGGGCCAGACTATTGCTTGAGGTTAGAAGGGAGGGCACAGGGCACAGCCACCTTGGAGCCCCTCCTGACTGGGAGTTCCTTGCCCTTGGCTGGTTAAAGCTTCAACCTTTGCAGAAAGCGCTTTGCTGGTAAAAACATCCTGAAATGGGCTTCATATCCATGGAAGTTGAAAAGGAGATAAAGGACAGGAACGGTTTCTCTTGTTCTGATATACCTTCTGCCCCGTAGGTACAGAAATATTTTAACTGCAAGTTAAGTGGCTTGAGATCTGACAGTGTTCTCATTTGGAAATGTGAATCTGGCCACTTGCAAAAGGTGCCCACTCAGCCAGTCATCGCTCAGGTAACACATGCATGTCACGTCCACCTGACTGTCATTCCCTGGGCACTTCACCCTTGTCCTGGCCCCTCGTACACTCTGCCCCGTGGCCCAGTGGGCCCTGTGCTCCACAGATCCCGAGTGCTCTATGAACAAGGGCTGGATTACCCTACGGAGTACAGATATGCAACTTCCACGTGTTAGGGTTTGGTTAAAGGCATTTGTGTGGGGTCAGCATTTTGGGAGCGTGTGGTGCGTAGAGGATGTCAGTGACTTGGCAGATCTGGATGTAAGCGCAGCTCCCAGCCCCAGCCTACTTCCCATAGGGTTCCTGGCAGCCTCCATGGGCTAAGACTGTTCATCCTGCATATGTTCCTCTGATGCCTGGGAGGTGGTAAGAGGTTGTCCCCAGGGCTGCTTCTCTGATGGGGTCACCATTTTCACCTTCAGGGGAGTGATGAGAGTGACTTGGCTTTTCTTTTGTCAAGATTCAG
>PVKM010031698.1:0-16729 GCA_004027735.1 Carollia perspicillata | reverse complement strand
TGGAATATGTCCTGCTGTAAAAATACTACTGCAGAATATGTCCTAAGTAAAGTATTTTAAATATAACTTTATTGAATATATAGCCTCAGAGGTGAAGTTTGTTATTTTGTTGTGAAACAAATTTTTTATTTTGTTTTCAAAGTTTCAGTATCTGAAGCTGAGGGAATTCTACTGTGAGGAAAACCCACTGTTCCTGAAGCAGCCTGTGAGGGCTGCGCTAAAGCAGGATGTCTGGAGTCTGCAGGTGAGACCTTCTATCACCCACGCAGCTTTCCCCTAAAGCCGTGATTTAAGTTTTAAAGAGTTTTCTTTTAAAGCATTCCAATCTTATCAGCAAGTGACTGATGTCAGCCTAGTCTATTGGCAGTGTGAATCCTAGACATAATCTCTTTGACTTGCTTATAGAATTCAATGTCTTTCTACCTGATTTCCAGAGTGACTAAATTCAGAGAAATAGAAACATTTTGTTGTATGGAAAGAGTAGAATTTGTTTTCACTATCACCTTTCAAGTATTTTTTAGTAGCATCTGAGAATATATTTGATTTGTTTTTACTGGAGTCTTTGTCCTTCCCACTCACCTCCCTGCCCTCTTTTTAAGGATTTTTAAATTGAATTTATTTGGGTGAGATTGGTTAATAAAAATATATAGGTTTCAGGTATACAGTTCTATAATACATCCACTGTACATTGTATTGTGTGTTCATCTACCCAAGTCTAGTCTCCCTCCATCACCATTTATCCCCCACTTTACCCTTTTCTACTTTCTCCCATCCCCCTTTCCCTCTTGTAATCACCATATTGTTGTCTGTTGAATTTTCTTTTTCTTTGCCTATCCCTTTTTCACTTCACCCCATTCCTATTGGATGAATGATTATGATCCAGAAATTATGTTCACTTTAGTCAAGTAACTTGGTGATATTAAAAGAAGGAATAGGAAGCCCTGACTGGATAGCTCAGTTGGCTAGAGCATCATCCTGATACACCAAGGTTGTGGGTTCAATCCCTGGTCAGAGAACATATAGGAATCAACCAATGAATGCATAAATCAGTGGAATAACAAATTGATGTTTCTCTCTCTTTTTCTTCACCTTTCTCTCTCTTTCTAAAATCAATCAATAAAATTTTTTCAAATAAAAATAATAAAAAAGGAATTGGAAAGCATATTAGGGGACTCTCTTTGTGGGTCTTTTGGTAATAGACAAGCTAACCTTTGCAGATCTGCCCACAATTGAGTATGCCTCCATCATAAACTTGAACTTCTCAGGTCCTTTTAAGGCTATAAGTGAACATTCAGCATTATCTTAAGACTTTCAAGAATCACGTAGGATTCATGTTTCCTAGATGCAGGAAACAATCAATTTTGTTGAATGGTTTAGTTTTTTTCTATAAATAACACTCTCTCTTGTTGCATAGATTCCATATGCTCAATACAGAGAACTAGAAAATACAGATGAACAAGGAAGGAAATTTCAGTGTTATACTGATTAAAAGAAAAGTTTATTACAAAAGCAATACAAACTCATTTAGAGAAATTAGAACAAAAGCAATAGAAGCTGATAAGATTACTTGGAAATCCAATATGCTGAGATATTACCATTATTCTCCCTGACATTTATTTTGCTAGTATTTTCCATGCATCCAGAAGTTTTTTAAAATAAAAGATGAATTTAGATGCCACATACTATTTGAGACTTGTTTTCTTTTCCTCAAACTATTGTAAATATCTTTCCAATTGAAAAAAGAAATAAACCTTTGATCTCTTTTTAATGAATATATAATATTCTGGTATATTACAACCTAATAGTTTTAACTACTTTCCTGCTGTTGGCTGTTTGGATTACTAATAGTTTTCTGGCTCTTTGGCCTTTATAGAGAAGGCTACAATGACCGTTCTTATAGCAAACTTCTCCTCTGCATGTTATCCCTATGAGTGAAATTGCTTTGTCAAAAATTGTCACTTTTTAAAAGTTTGGCTAGCTATTTTCAAATTCCCTTCCAGAGCATCAATCTATATTTCCACAAACAATATTATTTTCTACTCTTGTGTGAAAAAATCCTACTTGATATTTAATTATTAATAATTTTGGAAACTACAGGGATTAATTTGTTTAATCCCTTATAATGTATTTGTTCACCTTGAATCAAGCATTTTAGAATAATAATAACAATAGCAATAATAAAAACTAACACCTGTTAAGCTTACTATGAGCAAGGCATTGTTGTAAGCACTTAACAGAAATGAATTAATTTAACCATCGAATAACCCTAAAAAGGTAGGTATCATTGTTGTTGCCCTTTTATAGATAAACTAAGCTCCGAAGAGGTTACATCATTTGTCCAGGGTCACAGAGCTAGTTAAGTGTTGGAAATAGGATGCCAACCAACCCAAGCGGCTGGGCTCCAGACTGCTTGCAGCAGAATCATCTCAAAAAGGGGCTGCCTGTGGTGAGGGAAAAGGAAACAGCGGGTGGGGTTGGGGCTGGGGGAGTCCCGAGCTGAAGGAGGTTCTGGATTGCAGATGGAGCTGGAGGTGGCAATGGTCTTATGAGGGTACTTTTGAAGGCAAGAATAATTTGGGTACTTTTTAAAGCATCTCTAAGAAGTTTTCTTAGAAAGGTAACACATTTATCATACATTTCATATTTGCACTTAGAGTAAAAGTTATTTCTACTGGACATTTGCTTAACATTACTGATTAAACTATTGCATACTTGGACTGTCGAAGAATTATAGAGCTTTGATTCAAGATAGTCTTGGTTAAGATTTGTAAACATTTTTATTCACCTTAGAGATTTATGAACTAAATTTTAATGTTGATAACTAGATTATAACTAAATATTAGCCAGAATATTCTGTATTAGTAGATATGAGATTAAGAGTTTTACCCATGTTATCTGATTTAATTCTTTGAACTCTCTAAGATGGCATTGGATAAACAGCCCTGTTTTATTGGTGAGGTATCTGAGACAGAGAAGTCAGGACTTGTCTAAAGAGAGTTACACAACTAATAAGTCATAGAGCCTGGACTTGCACCTATTTGGCTGAGTCTGACACAGAGTATTTACTTTTTTTTAATTGTATTTTTAAATTACAGTTTGCATTCAATATTATTTTGTATTAGTTTCGGGTGTATAGCATAGTGGTTAGACAATTATATACCTTGCAAACGGATCCTGCAATATTTTAAGTACCCACCCGGCACCATGCATAGTTATTACAATAGTATTGACTGTATTCTCTATGCTGTACTTTACATCCCTGGGACTATTTTGTGACTGCCAATTTGTAGTTCTTAATCCTTTCACTTTCTTCACACAGCCCTCCAAACCCCCTACCCGCTGGCAACTGTCTGTCTGTTCTCTGTGTCTTTGTTCTTGGTGCTATCTATGTTTTACTGTCTGTCCTACATGGAGTATTGGTATCACTTGACCATGGTTCTAAATTAATCATTTCTTCCAAGGATTCATATTCTTTTTAAAATTTTATATATTTTATATCTACATAAATATAGTTTAAATATAGATAGTTTTATATTTCAAATGAAATCCTTATATGTAAGGAAAAATAAAAGAATACACCTGAAACCAATTTTAACCTATCATGGTTTAAACATAGGAATAATCTCTGAGCTACATATACTTAGCTAACAAATATTCTAACAAAATAACAAATGAACTATTCAAAAAGAACATTTTTTTTTGGCCCATAAAAGATTTCTTAGCTCTTAAATAACACTGGAGTTAGGCTACCATTAAGTTGTATATTTTCAAAAACTGTATCCCTTGTATCTTTAAAAGGTGTCTTAAAAGATACTATTGGCATGGCAAATACACACACATATATATATGCACATTTCCAAATAATAACTTTATATTTCAATGGTACACTTCCAGATATACCTAATGCAACAGACATGTTTGGTTCCAAAAATCATAAATAGGGAATTGTGTGAACTGTGACATATTTAGAGGTCTCATGTATGTCAGCAAATTCTTCTACCATTTGATGGGAGTGAACCTTTTATTAGTTTTCTGAAGCTTTGTACTGAGACCTAGACTTTAATTTGTGTAGCTAAAAATGTACCCTTAAAATCAATGTTTTACTCAGAATCCCAAGCTATGCTCCATGTAAGTAGGCAAAGAGAGGGTGATAACAGATGTGTGATTTAGTAGTCCTGGTAATATTAGTATGGAAAAGTACTTTTTTCACAAAGAAGGACCTCAGTTCTATACTGTATTTTGCCATGTACAACGCACACTCATGTTTTTGTGTTCATTATTCACGGGATTATTATACCCATCATTTTACCCATGGTATGGAATTATTATACCCATGTATAATATGAATCCTCATTTTCCCCTCAGAAATTTAGGTAACAAATTTCACATTATGCACGGCAAAATAATGTAACCACCCAGGAAAATGACCGTCAGTGGGTAGGAGGTTGTGCTGGTGAAGGATCAGACGTTTAAGGAGCCCGTGCTCAGGGCTGTTTGCTTATAAAGACGGCTCTCCCAGACGCTTCTCAAGTGGAAGGGAGAGAGTGATACAAAGTGGGGAAAGAGTGATCTGTAATATTTTACCATTACTTTTTTTTTAAAGATTTTTTTTATTTACTTATCTTTAGAGGGGAAGGGTTAGGGAGAGAAATATCATCAGTGTGTGGTTGCCTCTTGTGTGTCCCCTGCTGGGAACTGGCCTGCAACCCAGACATGTGCCCTGACTGGGAATCGAACTGCGATCCTTTGCTTCGCAGGCCCGCACTCAATCCACTGAGCTACACCAGCCAGGGCTACCATTACTTTTAAAAGATTTTAATTGGGTTCACTGAGTAAACGATTATCTATGTATATGTGTAGGTATTCCCAAAGATTCTTTCAAAGAATCTGGTGTGGACTACTTTAATACCACTGGAAAATCCTTCACTTTGGCCAGAAAAAAAAGTTCCACACACTTACTAAAATTCACGTAGTGCTCGTGGAACATTTATACAGGACTTCCAGGCTACTCTCAGAATGGTGGGGGGCACTTAGTGTAGTAAATCAGATGTTTCTTTTGTTTGCTGGGTGAGTGAAGATTTAAGTATTACACAGTTTTACTAAACATTTTACTGGATATATTAATAGTTATAATGAAATTCAGCTTATATATATTTCCTCACTACTTCCTTTATTATTTAATATTGTAATATTATTATTACCTTAAGTGAAGTTTCTGGATATACCTGTGTGGATAAGTTTAAGACAGATCGAATTCAGAGATTTGGTTAATATTGGTAAATCAGTGTTCTTTACCAATATGGCTCTATTCAGGTACTCAAAGCAGCAGGTAATTTAGACTAATACTTCTCAAACTTTAACTTGCCAAGGGATTACCTGAGGAACTTTGTTAACTGCAGATTCTGACTCAGGAGGTCTGGAGTGCATCTGAGAGTCTGAATCTGTGTTAAGCTCCCAGGTGATACGGGTTCTATTGGGCCATCACCCACAATTTGCGCAGTAAGGATTTAGACTAGTAAATATGGCAGACTCAATTTTCGAGTTCAGGCTAAATGTTTGTATGGTCTGTGCTTATTGTAATGAGAGGTATGAAATTTAAACTAAAGTTTATTTAATAGTATAAGTTTATTATAACTTGGATTCATGTCTGTAAAAGACACGGAACTATTAAAATGAGAGTAAGTTACTTTTCTTACATTGTTGAAAACTAAACTTATTTACAATACTAGTCATTGACAATATTATATATATATATGAACATTAATTTAACAGACACTGTGAAGAGTAAGCCAAAAATATAAATTAGTGAAATGGCAATTAATGTAATATAAAAGTTATTTTGAAAATTATCTGAAGAATCACATTTTTTTAAATCTAGGAAATAACATCAAGATTTATAATGAACCAGCTAGCAGAAAATAATCCTTTCCTAATGCAAGCCATAGAAGGGTACCCAGAGGTCAGGAACACCATCTCTAAGGGAAGAGAATGCGCAATATGTGGAAAGTTATTTTTAACCACATGGATGGAATGCGTTGAATTTGTTTCTCCATCAAAGGTAAAGGGTGGTTTTTATATGGGTATGAACATAAGACCTCCTCTTATTCTTCTTTCATCTCTCAATCAACCAATTCTAATTAGGTTTGTATATAAGAATTGATTTCTATGATAGCATAATGACTTTTCATAGCTTTATTGAAATATAATTGATGCATAATATTATGTCAATTACAGTGTAAAGCATGTTGATTAAATGCATTTATAAATTACAAAGTCACTATTATCATCGTCTTAGCTATCACCTCTGTCCCATCATAATTGTTTATTTCATATTTATGGTGAGAGCACTCAAGGCGTTCTATCTTAGGAACATTCAAATATATGATGCAACATTTTTCGTTATAATCATCATACTGTACATTAGATGCCCAAACTTGGTAATCTTATAGCTGGAAATTTGTACCTTTTGAACATTTCCCCCATCCTGACCCACGGTAACCAACACTTTATTATTTCTCTGAGTTGGTCTATTTTAGACTCTAAATAGAGGTGATATCATGCAATATTTGTCTTTATCCAACTTATTTCAGCTAGCATAATGCCCTTAAGATCCCTCTAAGTTGTTGTAAATGGAAGGATTTCCTTCTTTCTCATGGCTGAATAATATTTCCTGGTATAAATATCACATTCTCTTTATTCATTCATTTGTTGACAGACACTTAGGTTGTTTTCATATCTTGGGTATTGTAAGTAATGCTGAAATGAATATGAGATACAGATATTGCTATGAGATCCTGATTTAAATTTTTTTTGATCTTTACTCAGAAGTGGGGTGCCTGGGTAATATTTTTTAGTTTTTAAAAAAATTATCTTTAGAGGGGAAGGGAAGGAGCAATGGAGAGAAATATCAATGTATGGTTGCCTCTCGTGCATCGGAACTGGCCTGCAACCCAGACATGTGCACCCACCGGGAATCGAACTGCAATCTTTTGGTTCGCAGGCCCGCACTCAATCCACTGAGATACACCAGCCAGGGCTTTAGTTTTATTTTTAATTTTTGAGGAAATTGCATCCTGTTTTTCTTAGTGGTTATACCAATTTGCATTCCAATATTCTAGGGTTCATTTTTCTCCACTTTAGTCTGTTGGTGATAGTCATCTAACTGATGAGAAATGATGTTTCATTGTGGTTTTGATTTACATTTACCTGGTGATTAGTGATGTTAAGCATTTTTTTCATGTACTTGTCCATTTGTATGTCTTCCTTGGAAAAAATTTCTATTCAGTGCCTCTGCCCATTTTTAATTAGGTTGTTAGTTTTTTGGCTATCGAGTTGTATAGGTTCATTTTGGATATTGACCCTGATCAGATATATAATTTGTAACAATTTTCTCCCATTCTGCAGGTTGCCTGTTCACTTTGTCGAGTTTGCTGTGCTGGGTAAATGTTGTAGTTTGATGCGGTCTCAGTCATTTCTGTGTGCTTTTGTGGCTGTGCTTTTGCTGTCATAAACGGGAAATCACTACTGAGAGCAACGTCAAAGAGTTTTTTCCCTTGTCTTCTTTTAGGAGTTTAATAATCTCAGTTCTTAAATTTAAGTCTTTAATCTATTTTGATTCATGTGTGTATGTGTGTCCGTGGTGTAGGATAGAGTTGGGCTTTTATTCTTCTGCATGTGGTTATTTGGTTTACCACAGCATTTGTTGGAAAGGATGTCTTTTCCCCATTGAGTATTTTTGGCTCCTTTGTCAAACACGACTTGACCAAATCTATGAAGGTTTATTTCTGGGCTTTTGATTTTGTTCCATTGGTCTGTGTCTATCTTTTATGCCTGTACCATACTCTATCTAGCCTTTGTAGTACAGTTTGAAAACAGGAAGTGTGATTAATTGGCTTTGTTCTTCCTTCTTAGGATTGCTTTGCCTATTTGACATCCTTTGTGGCTTCACACAAATTTTAGGATTTTTTAAAATATCTGTGAAAAATGCTGTTGGAATTTTAACAGATGTTGCATTGAATCTAGAGATGGCTTTGGGTAATGTGAATATTTTGGCAATATTAATTCTTGTGATCTATGAGCATAGGATTTGTTCCCATTTGTTTGTGTCTTCCCCAATATCTTTTATCAAAGTCTTATAGTTTTTAGTGTACAGGTCTTTTATCTCCTCGGTTAGATTTATTCCTAAGAACCTTATTGTGTTTGATGTATTGGTGAATGGGATTCTTTTTTATTTCTTTTTCAAATGTGTTATTGTTACTATACAGAAACACAACTGTTTTCTGTGTATTAACTTTGTATATTGTAACTTTACTGAATTTGTCAATTAATTCTAGCAATTTTTGGAGGAGATTTTACATTGTATATGTATATGAACATGATGTATATATGTATATCACAATCATGCATGACCATATACAGGCATGTATGTGTATATTATATACATATATGTGATCATGTCATTTGCAAACAGAGACAATTTTACCTCTTTTTTTTCTATTTGCATGTTTTTATTTTACTAACCTGGTTGCTCTTGCTAGCTTTTCCAGGGCTGTGTTAAATAGAAGTGGTGAGAATTAGTACTGATTACAAAAAGAGTTTGTACATGTTTTATTTCTAAGACTGCCTGATGAATCACAAGATCTGGATTTAAATGCCAGCTCCTCTGTTCCATTGCATTTTTAATATATTACATCATACGTATCATAGAGGTAGATTTGGCAGAGCCACTGCCAGTGAGGGCTACTGTCAAAGTGAAATAACTGTCAAGGAGAAACTTAAAAGTCAAAACCAGCTGGACATTAAACACTAAGAGAAAAGAAAGGTCATCAGGAAAAATGAAAATAGAAATGTGTGTTGATTCTCAATGTGGGAGGAAATCTCAATCTTGATCACTTACATAACCTTCTGGAATGGATTGTTGTATTGAAGAGACATTTGATGACTGTAACACAGGCCACATTACTTGGCAAAAGTTGCCAAACATTTTTTCACTCCGTGATATGAATCCCTTGGACAAGTTTCCGTGTTCTTTTTTGCCCAATGAACATCTTCTTTGGACAGATCTTCTTGCTCTGATAGATTCTCTCTCAAAACCACCTGATGGGCTGCTAGTCTCATCTCAAGGAAATAAATTGCAACCTAATAACAGTAACCACAGCCAACATTCATGTAGTATTGAATGTGTGTCTGACATTGTGCTAAACATGTCACCTGAGATACCTCAATTAATGTTCAAAATAACCCAATGACACCGAAGAGAAATGCAAGGTGCCAAGGAGTGAAGTAATTAGGCCAAGTTCACAAAGCTACTAAGTAGAGACTATGATTGGGGAGGGAACCCATATGTGATTCCTTGGGCTTAACCAGAGATGCTGGACCTTCTTTCCAATGCTGTTCAACTCAGTTATTCCTCATTTACTTCAACTGAATTTAAGATACTCATGCTAAAGAATTTTATTCTGTCATCATTTATTTATCCACTCAAACTCATTAATGTTTTTCTTATTACATGTCAAGTCCTTTATCAAGGGCTGAGAATAAAGCTCCAACTCTCTGAAAACTCATGTGTTCCCAGAATTTTGGAATCTGGCAAATTAGGCTTGATGAGAGGCCCTAGCTCTTACCACCTGAATCATCTTACTTTCCTCTTTGAGACTAACTTTCCATCTGGGAAATTGTGATAATAGTGGTCCTATCTTACAGGGCTGTGATCAGTGATACCTGAGGTAATCATGGGCAGTAATTAGCAAAGCAGGTGATTAATAAAGGTAGAACATAGTAGATAATTAATAAAGATTAATTTTTTAAAAAAATTAAAGCCTTTAGACAAGAAAGAATGATGACATTCCTGTGGTAAGTACTGTAATGGAGGAGTGTACTATGGTGCTATGAGCAGAAAGCATCTCAATCAAATAGGGATGCTCTCTGCTCTGTCTCTGGGGCCCAGCACAGTGATTGTACTTGGTACTTGGAGAATGTGAAAGAGATGTTAAAATTAGTTTAATAGGCGTTGTTTATAAATGTACTCTGAATGATTGGGAGGCATTAGAATAGATAAACACCAGTAGACAGGCCTTTAAAGTGAGGAGACTGCCAGTGCAAAGGTACAGGTGTAAATAGATTACACAGTGAGTGGAGGGAACTTATTATAAGTTATGGAGATGGAGTTAAAGAAAGAAGCAGATGTGAGATGGGAATGGCTCTTATGTGTGAAGTTGGAAATTAATTTCAAAATCGATTTTATTAGTTTATTAATAAAAACTAAAATAATTGTAAAAACAACAACAAAGTGGTATAAGAATATGGCGTGTGTTAAAAACATAATGGTTAAAAAATTAAGACAAGACCTTGATGTGAATTTTTGCTAATGAAAGAAAATGTTCAAATATTGAAAAAAGACATGATTGCATCGATAAAGCACATTGAGTGCCAAACAGAATAAACAAGACCTAGACACACCCACGCCTAGGCAAATCTTGGTAAAACTGCTACTACCAAAGAGAAGCTCTTAAAAGCTAAAGATGAAATTTTGAGAAAATATATCACCTACAAAAAATAACAATGAACTAAAAGCAGAGGACAAAAAATGTATATTATTAAAGCCATAAAAGATAATGGCTCAGAATCTAGAATTATATGCCTAGATAAATAGACAAAAGCCACATGAATGTCAGAAAATTGTTAAGAAGAAATTTTAGAAAGGAAACTTGTTATGCTTTGAAATAACCATTGGTTCTAACCTTATTAGAATAACTTTTAAGAAATCAAAAGTTACCTTGAGACAAACAAAAATGAACAGAAAACCATTCAAAATCTATGGGATATAGTGAATGCAGTTCTAACAGGAAAATTCATAGCAGTACAGGCCTATTTCAAAAAGCAAGAAAAACCTCAAATATAAAATATAACCCTGCACCTAAAAGAACTAGAAAAAGAACAACAAACAAAATCCATTGTAAGTAGAAGGAAGAAAATAATAAAGATTAGAATGGAAATAAATGACACAAGAAATTTTAAAAAATACAAAAAATCAATGAAAACAAATGCTGGTTCTTTGAAATGGTAAACAAGGTTGACAAACTATTAACCAGACTCATTATAAGAAAGAGAGAGGGCCCAAATAAATAAGTCAGAAATGAAAGAAGAGAAGTAAAAACTGACACCACAGAAATACAAAAGGCTGTAAGAAAATATTATGAACTATATGCCAAAAAATAGGATGTAGGATGAAGTGGATAAATATCTACAAACACACAACCTTCTAAAACTTAATCAGGAAGAATCAGAGAATCTGGACAGAAAGATTACAGCAGTGAAATGTGTCCTTTGTACATGTTCCTTGATGACCCTTCCCCATCTTACCCCCATTATCCCCTCTCCCCTCCCCTCTGGTTACTGTCACTTTGTTCTTTATTTCAATGTCTCTGCTTCTATTTTGCTTGTTTTTTTTTGTTGTTGTTGTTGTTGTTGATTAGAGTTCCACTTATAGGTGAGATCATACAGTATCGTCTGTGTCTATGAAATTCTTTTTCTTTCAAGTGCACATGTAACATTCTCCAGGACAGACCACATATTAGGCCACAATATAAGCCTCAACAATGTCAAGAAGATTGAAATCATATGAAGCATTTTTTAAATTCTTTTTTAAAAAATTTATTTTAATTGCTGTTCAAGATATGAAGCATCTTTTTGAACCATAGCATGAAATTAGAAATCAACTATAGGAAAAAAAAATGAAAAAAACAAAAACCACAGTTTTTTTTTTAAATAGAGACTAAATAACATATTACTGAACAATCAATGGATCAAGCAAGAAATGAACTATCTTAAAACAAATAAAAATAAAAACACAACTTTTCAAAATTTATGGGATGTAGCAAAAGCATCTCTAAGTAGGAAGTTCACAGCTATATAAGGCGAACTCAAGAAAAAAGAAAAGTCTTAAATAATCTAACTCTGCACCTAAAGAAGCTAAAAAAGAAGACCAAACAAAACCCCAAATAAGCAGATGGAAGGAAATATGTCAGATCAGAGCAAAAATAAATGAAATGGAATTAAAAAAAAAGAACTGTAAAATAAGAGCTGATTCTTTGAAAGGATAAATAAAATTGACAAACCTTTAGCTAAACTTATCAAGAAAAAAGAGAGCCCAAATGAAAGTGAAGTTACAACTGGCACAGCTGCAATACAAACAATCATTAAAGAACATTATAATTATTTGCAACAAATTTAAAAAGTCTAGAAGAAATGGGTACATTTCTAGAAGTATATAACCTTCCAATGTTGAATTGGAAAAGTACAAAATCTAAATAGACCAATGGCTAGCAATAATCAAAAAACTCTCAACCAATGAAAGTCCAGGACCAGATACTTCACAGGTCCTATCCATCTTAAATTCAACTATTTCAAAAAATTAAAGAGAAAAAAATGCTTCTGAATTCATTTATGAAATCAGCATTACCCTGACATAAAATCAATCAAAGACATTACAAAACAACAAGAAAGGAAGAAAGAAAGAAAGAAAGAAAGAAAGAAAGAAAGAAAGAGAGAAAGAAAGAAAGAAAGAAAGAAAGAAAGAAAGAAAGAAAGAAAGAAAGAAAGAAAATAATGGGTCAATATTCTTGATAAACATAGATGCAAAAATCTTAACAAAGTTTAGGCAAACTGGATTCAACAATATATTAAAAGGATTATACATCTAGACCAAGTGGGACACATCTAAGTGATATAAGGATTGTTCAACATCCATAAACCTTTCAATATGATACATCATATTAACAAAATAAGGAATAGAAATCATACTCAATAGACATAGAAAAGAATTTATAAAATTCAACATCCTTTAATGATAAAACTCTCAACAAAGTGGATATAGAAAAACATATCCCAATATAGATGGCCTTTATAAATGACAAATACACAGCTAATAACATGCTCAATGTGAAAAGCCTTTCCTCCAAGATCAGGGACAGGACAAGGAGGCCCACTATCACCACTTCTATTCAATATAGTATTTAAAGTCCTAGCCACAGCAATCAGACAAGCAAAATAAATAAAGCCATCCAAATCTGAAAGGAAGGAATAAAACTTTCATTATTTGCAGATGATACAATACTATATATAGAAAACCCTAAAGACACCACCACAAAACTATTAAATCTAATAAATTAATTCAGTAAAGTTGTAAGATACAGAATCAATATACAGAAATTGGTTGCATTTATGTATAGCAATAATGAAGGATCTGAAGGAATTAAGGGGACCTACATCAACACTTCTCGAAAGAGGACATACGGATGGTCAACAGACATCAAAAGTTGCTCAGCATCACTAATCAGGGAAATGTGGTATCTGACACACTGAGGTATCACCTCATACCTGTCAGAATGACAATCATCAATACATCTACAAACACCAAGGGTTGGTGAAGATGTGGAGGAAAGAGAACTATTGATGGGCTTGTGAATTAGTGCAGCCACTCTAGAAAAAAAATACGGGATTTCTCAAAAAATTAAAAATAGAGCAATCAGACAATCCAGCAATTACACTTCTGGGTATCTATCTGAAGAAAACAAAAACACTAATTTGAAAAGATATATGCACCCTTATGTTCACTGCAGCATCACTAGTAATAGCCAAGATATGGAAGCAGCCCAGATGTGCATCAGTGGATGAATGGGTAAAGAAGATGTGAGATATGTATACATATATATAATATAACATAATATATATATTACACAATGGAATGTTATTCATCAATAAAAAAAGAATGGGGCCTAGAGGGTATTATGTTAAGTGAAACACATCAGAGAAGAATGGATAGCGTATGATTTCACTTCTATGTGGAGTCTAAAAAAACAAGACAATTGAATAAACAAAACCAAATAGAAACAGGCTATAAAGAAATAACATAGCCATTTGGTACTCAACATCATTCTTTTAAAAATATAGGAATAAACTCTTCTTTAACAGTTAAATGTAATCTAATTATTCAGTATGATCTCATACAGAGTAGATTTAAAATACTATACATTATATGTCTATCATTGTAAAACTGCTTATGAATTTTTTTTACCTGGGGACCAATGTATTTATTGTTGATATCCATGAGTCAACATTTTATGTTCTATATGTCATTTTCCCAATACAATACCTGTATTCTTGAATTTCTGCCCTGATATTTCCCCCTTTCTAAGTGTCTTGTCCCTCCTCTCCAGGCAGCCATTTCCCACTCTATCTTCAAATCACAGCCTATCATTCTCTCCCATCTTGAAATCTTGTTTCATATGCAGCCTGTGTTGGTGTCTCCCTTCTCTGCACTCATATAGGACCTTGGGTTCAGCCTTATGATTTCAGGATTGTTGCATGTGTTTATGTCTCATCTTTCCAAATGGAGGCTAAAAAGATTCTTAGAGACAGGGATTTTTTTTTTTTTACATATCTCTGTATCTTTGGCATTTTACCTATTGTGGTGCAGAATTTAAGTTGCTTGTAAGTTGTCATAACTCTTGGTTGCAAGTTAAAGAAACCCAACTCACCCACTGAGTAATGAAGAAGGCCCAGGGTTATGTCAGCTGAGTTTTTAGTCATGCTGGATCAGGTAGCCAAATTTATCACCAGAAATCTGTTCTTTTCTATGTATTGTCTCTGCATTTATTTGTCTTGGTTTGGCCCTCATATAGGAGCTCCCTAAACTGTGTTCTCTGACAATGGAAGGGCAGCTTTCCTCTCTCGACAGATGCAGGGGAAGCCCTGGGTTTGATGCCCTTTGACTTTATTTGGCATTATTGGGTCAAGTGCTGGACCTGAGTCATGTGGTTTGTCTCGAGCCATGGAGTTGGATCAGCTGCCCTCTCCCTTCTGTAATATGTGCACTCAAATTGGAGAAGGGGTGGTTCCCCAAAGGGAAGGTGAGTTTTTGTTCCAGCATATTGGAAAATTGATGCTGGACCGGCAAAAATAAAATGTCTAGTGGGGATTTCAGTAGATATTTGCTGATTAATAATCTGAACTTTCTTCTAGGGAAGAAGGCAGGTTTGCAGAGATCCTGTACCATTTTTCACCTTTATCTAAAATATTTTATCATTAGAATAATGCCATGAATCCTTTGAGCACTTCATAATCTCTGTTGGAAGTAGATAGGAAGGTGCTTTGATGTATAACTTCGGCTTACTAATGATGTATCACCAAGGTTGAAAGGCTATTACTCTCTCAAGGAAAGGATTAATAACTTTACTTAGGTGTTTGAACCTTTAAACTGGCCCTAAAGTTCTTTCACGGAGGAGTGAACAGAACAGTAATAAAATTTCTCACTGTGGATTGTGAGGATGACAGCCCAATAGGTTCATAATAAAACTAAGTAGTGTGATCAGCCAATTAAACTACTGGTTGTGCAGGTCATTTTGGGCTTCTCTGAGAGCTACATTGACTTCAGCAGTTGTGTGTAATGCATAAAAATGGTAAGCTTTTGAGGTTACCCTTATTTCCGATATTAGTGGTCAAGACACTATGTCAGGTAACAGTTTTCAAATACCTATTTTGTGCATTAAGAAGTGAGATTAGAGGTATTTGAAGTACAAAAACTTAAGCCATGTATTGGACAACCTGCCTGAAACCCAAACAGTGAAGATCTCAATGAACATTCCAGACGGAGCACAGGCAAAACCAAGGGGTCCACTGTGTAGTTCCATAAATGTCTGCTGATTAATTCATTTAACATCCCTGTTACAGAGGTCAGGTTTGCGATGATTTTGTACTGTAATTTACCTTCATCCCAACCATGTTATAGCTAGACAATATAGTGTGTTTGATGAAAGCACTGAATTAAAATAAAAGTCTTTTATTATTTGAATTTATTTAGTGTTGAATAAACCTTTCCCAGCTAGTTAAGTTTGTGTGGGGGAACTATCAAATCAAGCATAAATAGAATAGAGTGTCCTTTAGAAATCAATGGTATCAAATTTCCGAGGAAACGAATATTTATTTTATTCAAAATGATTTATTGAGCAATGCCTTAATTTTATTTCTGATCTTTACTTTTTAGAACTGTAAGATAAGCAGAAATCTACAGCAGGTACCCCTTCGAGTATTACTTTGTTCTTTCAACTGTTTTAATCGACGTGGCAGTAACCTGTTTGGAATTGCTAAAGTACAGAGTAAGTGAGATGCTCACGAGGAGTCTCACATGACTTGCTCTGTGAGCTCTGCACATACAGTCACATCGTGCCCTAATTATATCATGCCTTGTCTCTTTGTCAATACACTAACCAAAGGAGGAAAAATAATTACACATAAATATCCCAATTTAAATTTTACAGCCTGCCTGGATTGTTTAGACTCCGGGTGTGCCATTTCTTCTTTGACTTAAAGACAAAATAATAAATGGAAAAATTAAGATCTTTGTGGTGTTATTATTATTTTCCATCACCCTAGGACCAACACCCTCCTTTTCTAGTCTTTAGACACTTCGATGGAGACACCTTCTGCAAATGGAACCGCACACTTTACAATGAAAAGAGAATCGCTTTTTAATGTTAGAGAGTTGGGTTACCTTTTCATAATTCAGTTGAGCTCTTACTTTATAAGAGGCACTAACATCTTATCAACTAAGATAAAACCTTCATTCTACTTATAAATGAGTAGAAGCCTGGAAGCCCAGGGTTGGTTACTCCTAACATCACTTTGTTCCTGCTTTTAGGGTTATATATATATATATATATATATATATATA
>PVKM010031697.1:0-16717 GCA_004027735.1 Carollia perspicillata | reverse complement strand
ACAGTTGACCTCAGGGTCCCCTCTTCTGAGCTCCTGGGAGCACCATACCCTCACTTCCAGGGAGGCTCTGCGAGTGACATTAGATGACATTACAAACTTCCCTCATGAGACACAGAGCTCTCTGGGACTGGAGCTGTATCATGTCCACCTGTGTTTCCTTCTCCAGCAGGAACAAGTGAGTGAGTGCCCAATAAGTGCTCTGTTACCCTCTCACAGGAGTGGCGGGCAGAGAGCTGGACCTGCCTGTAACAAGCTTCAGCTCGGCCTGAACTGTGGAGCCTGAGGAAGTCAGTTTATCTTTAAGGGACTTTCTCCTCACTAGTGAAGGGAACACTAAAATAGCTAACTCACAGGTGCTGTGAGGACAGAATTAAATAATGCATGTTTCATAAACTGGCAAATGTTTTACAAAGGTTAAATCATTAACACTAATTCATACTAACGTTATAAAGGTGGTACTATCTCTGCCAGAGTATTTTCACTTTATAAACAGACCTTCTGACCTCCCTTCCCCTCTTCTGTGGAGGGCAATGTTTTCTTCCTTCAGCAGCAGTGGTGTTTGGGGCATAGGCAAAAGGAACTGATTTGTTTTGACTGAAGGAGGTGCTCAAGGCCCTTAATTACAGAATCTAGAGCAAAGGTCAGCAAACTATGTCCCACTCCCAAAATCTGACCCATCACTTGTGTTTTGTATGGCAGGTGAGGTAAGAACAGGGTTTCTTTTTAAGATTTTTATTTATTCATTTTTAGGGAGACGGAAAAGGAGGGAGAAAGAGAAGGTGAGACGCACCCATGTAAGACAGAAATATTCATCTATTGCCTCTTGTATGTGCCCCAGGCAGGGAACGGACCCATAACCTAGGCATGAACCCCAATGGGGAATCAAACCAGTGGGCCTTGACTTTAAAGGATGATGCTCAACCAACCGAGCCACACTGATCAGGGCTGGGGTGGTTCCGTTGGTTGGAACATTTTTAAATGGTTGGGAAAAAAGTCAAAAGAGGAGTATTTTGTGACATTAAAATTATGTGAAATTCAAATTACTATGTCTATAAATAGCTGAGTAGACGCTACAGAGACCATGTAGCCTGTAAAGCCAAATTATTTACTAATTGGTTTTTTAATGAGAAAGTTTGCCAACCCCAGATGTAGCCCATTTCGGTACTAACATCAAGGCTACTCCTGGAGAAAGATCTAGAATGAGTAAGGGTTTGATTAATAAGGATTCTATGTTAAGAGAGATATAGAAAAAATGGGTCCTATTCAGGGGTTCAACCAGGGATGTGCTGGGACTCAGACACATCATGGGAAGAATGGTTAGAGAGGTAATTCAGGGGCTGCCTTCAATTATCCAAAAGCTGTCATGAAGAAGGAAGACAAGGATAACTCTCTGTGGCTGCAGGAAGCACACTTAGGACTGAAGGACAATGTCAGTTCAGTGTAAAGAAGCATCCTAGCTGCCTGAACTGTCTCAGGTGACGAGTTCCCTGTCGTTACAGACATTCCGAGCAGTGGACGTACAATGGCATGAATATAAAATGCAGTGCTCAATGACCAGCACCTGCTCACCTTTTAGAAGACTGCTTATCTTGCAAAGGCCTCCTTGACTCCACCACAAGCATACACAGGATAGGATGTCCCTGGATGCCGTGTTTGTATGATGTGATTCGACCATGGTTTATTGGACCAGGCATAGCTCCTGTCTGGGGCTGGGCCCATGGGGTTCCCTCACCTTAGAACTTGAGAGCAGGTCACGGAGGGAAAGAGAGAGAGGACGAGGGTGCCCTGTGTGGCTAGGAGAGTAACCTTTTCATCCACCATGTGGGCTCAGGAGCAGAGAAGGTTGGTCTACTAGGAAAGAAGAATAAAGCAGGTATCCAGAGAGTGGGAGAGGGATGAGATAGAGAAAGCGTTCTCCCGGGGCTCCCAACAGTTTTGCATCCTGGCCTCCAAACCCTTCGTGAGGCCTGGCTTCCATGACCACACTCCTGGATCTCTACAAGCATCTCATTTTTCAAGTGCCAGCCATGATGGAGGCGTAGGCAAACACGCTTTGCCTCCTCACGCAACCACAGAAAGAATTACAACCAGACCTCAAAACAAATAACATACTTTGTCATGTATAATGTGCACTTTTTGCCGAAATTTTTTAGGGAAAATAAGGGTGAGCACTATACATGGGTAGTATTAATTCTGTATCTATATAAATGTCTTTAATTCTTTTATTTATGTGACTCTTCAGAAGACACTGGTAATGTAGAAATTGAAGAAGATGACACTTCTGATATTGATAGTGATGAGTTCTTGGCCTTTTATGATGTGTAAATATTGTAAATTTGTTGCTGGTACATAAAATTTCTTGTACCTTGCATCTGTTCTCATGTTTCCTAATTATTTGTTACATAAAATTTCTCATACCATAATGTGTTCAAAAATAAATGCTAAAGTTTCTTTATAATTCCTTTACAAAAAGTAAGTATCTAAATATAAATAAATAAATAATAGAATTAAAAATTAAAACAAAAGATTCGCTAACTGAAAGTTCGGGCCAAAAACATGGGTATACATTATACATAATAAACTATGGTAACACCCAGAACTGTCAGAAAATCGAGCTGTATGGAAGTCCAATAACCAAGGATTTAAAGAAGCCACATCCATCCAGACAGGTAGGAGGGATGGAGGGGCATAGAGAAGTGGTGTGACTTGTAGAAGTGGCAGCAGAGGAAGAATGGGCAGTTCCACATTCACATGTGATGGATAAAAACTGGAGGGATACCTTGGGAGATATCAATCCCAGACCCAGGCCAGACTGCACAGCCCAGTATTCAAGTGTCAGGAAGCTAAATCCCCAAACTTCTGGCTATAAAAACCAGTGGGGGTTGGGGCCACAGAAGAAACTGCCAGATTTGCAGGAGACTGTTTAAAGGGCCCACATGGATTTAAATGTATGCAGACCCACCCCTTTGAGAGTCAGCACCAGTGCAACAGTTGGAAGGGCACCAGTCACACAGAGTGAGTGCCGGGCAAACCTCCAGAAGTCAGGCAGCAGCACTGTCCCCTCTCTGAGCCCTCCCCCCACACAGAGCCAAAATAGTGATGCAGGTTGCCCCACCCTAGTGATTACCTAAGGCTCCACCCTACACAATTTACAGGTTACTTTTCAACAACAGGCCACACTACTAGGATAGGGAGTCAAAGCACCTCTACCTAATACACAGAAACAAACACAGGGAGGCTGCCAAGTTGAGGAGACAAAGCAATATGGCCCAGATGAGGAGAAGAACAAAACTACAGAAAAGAATTAAATGAAACGGAGAAAACTAACCTATCAGATGCAGATTCAAAACACTGGTGATCAGGATGCTCAAAGAACTCACTGCATATGGCAACAGAATAAAAAAGACCCTGGAAGAAATGAAACTTACACTAAGTGAAATAAAGAAAAATCTTCAAAGAACCAATAGTGGAGGGGATGAAGCCAGGATTGAAATCAATGATTTGGAACATAAGGAAGAAATAAGTGTTCAACCAGAACAGCAAGAAGAAAAAAGAATTTTAAAAAATGAGGATAGTATAAAGTGCCTCTGGGATATCTCCAAAGGTACCAACATCCAAATCATAGGGATGCCAAAAGGAGAAGAGAAAGAGCAAGAAATTGAAAACTTATTTGAAAAAACAATGAAAGAAAACTTTCCTAATTTGGAAAGGAGATAGATGTACAAATCTAAGAAGCACAGAGAATCCCAAACAAGTTGGACCCAAAGAGGACCACATCAAGACACATCATAATTAAAATGCCAAAGGTTAAAGGTAAAGAGAAAATCTTAAAAGCAGCAAGAGAAAAGCTGAGGGTTACCTACAAAGGAGGTCCCATAAGACTGTCAGCTAACTTCTCAAAAGAAACTTTCCAGGCAAGAAGGGACAGGCAAGAAGTGTGATGAAAAGCAAGGACCTACAACCTAGATTATTCTATCCAGCAAAGCCATCATTTAGAATGGAAGGGCAGATAAAGTGCTTCCCAGGCAGGGTAGAGCTAAAGGAGTTCATCATCACCAAGCCATTATTACATAAAATGTTAAGGGACTTATTTAAGAAAAAGATGATCAAGACTATGAACATAAAAATGGCAACAAATTCACAACTATCAACAACTGAATCTAAAAAAGCAAACTAAGCAAACAACCACAACAGGAACAGAATCATAGATATGGAGATCATTTGGAGGGTTATCAGCAGGGAGGGGGAAGGGGGAGAATGGGGGAAAATGTGCAGGGATTAAGAAGCGTAATTGGTAAGAACAAAATAGACAGGGGGATATTAAGAATAGTATAGGAAATGGATAAGCCAAAGAACTTATATGCACAACCCACTGACAGAATTAATGGGGGGATTGCTAGAAGGAATGGGGGTACCACGTGGAGGGAGGCAAAGGGGGAAAATTGGGACAACTGTAATAGCATAATCAATAAAATATATTTGTAAAAAAATAAATTTAAATGTTTTAAAAATAAAAAAAAGAATCTCATTTTTCAGAAGCCACCTTGAGATGGAGTCTCTGACTTACAGCTCAGAAACTTTAAGTAGTGTAGTGAGGGGTGAGAGAGACTCAAACCTTGATACTGGTACAGGGGAATCTAAGATCCTATTTGCCAACCTAGAAGAGAGGCCACATGACCTCTAGAAGCAGTTCCTGTGGAGTCTGCCACTGAACATCCTGAGCAGGAACGACAGACACAGTAGATCAGTTCCCATCCACCGCGCCTGTGTCTCTCCTCTTTAGGAAGAGGATAATGTGAGTCTATCACATCATGCTGCTATGAAGAATAATGAATAGCACCGTTAACAAATGACAAGTGCTACATTTCTTATTATTATCTATCATGTATACATCACCTTATTTCTGTAGCATCCTGCAGGTGATGAATGCAAATGGACTGAAAACACATTTTTGCAGACTGGCAGTCTCCAGAAAAACACCTGCGAGCACAGAACAGAAAAGCTGCCAGGTTCCTCCACATCCTAGACTGAACTACCCTGAGCAGGAATTGAGAAGCCCCACTCAAGGATGTTGATTGGCTAGAAAACCCATTGAATCCAGGTCATTAACATCCATTTTGGTGCAATGAGATCTACCCCAGCTGTAGGCTTTGACCTGGCCTCATCTGGAGGTCAAAGCTACTGTGTGATCAGAGAGTCCTAGAAACTGGATATGGGCAGTACATGGCTACATGCCCATTACTCTTTGCTCTGGCAATAGGATAGCCTCAGGCCGACCTTGATCCAACTTATTCCACATGCCAGACTTCACCATTCCCCAGGTGTCTCTCAGCATCTTCTCTGCTCTGTCTTGCATATGGAAAATGAAAGTTCCTATTTAAGTAATTTTTCCAAAGAACATGAGGTCAGTCTTAATATTAGAAGGCATAGGCATATCTTGTCCAGCAATGATGCCTCTAAGTATTCACTATAGGGGGTGGACTGCAGGGGGCAAAGAATAGAATGAGGGACACTGAGCTCTGGTCCGATTGCTGTGCCAGTGGTACTTGGCCCCATACAGGTAATTTCTCCTCTCTGGCCCTAGTGGCTCATCAGTCCAATGAGCAGATTGGACCACAAGCCAGGTCAGAGCCACAAGGTAGGAGTATCAAGATCAAAGTGAGAAAGAGGCTAGGAGCTGATACAAAAGAATGACCAAGTAAATATCAAGTCTAGGGTGGAATCAATGGGCATATTCCAACTCATTCACCGAGAGTGCAAATGATGTGCTGAGAATCAACAGCAGAATCGAGTCTTGAACGTGGTCTCTGAAGATAACTCGGGACTCTGGGTCTGCCACTTTGTATTCCTGTACTGTCAGATTGTGTCCTGTTGAAAGCACCCTCGTAGTCCGTATTCCTCCTTTCTTGCTATGAGATTATCAGCAGTCTTTGGTCTAAATGCAGAAGTCATGAGCCTCTAGCTGGGATTGGGGGAGGGTCTCATGTCCTTTGTGCAGTGCTGGGGACATGAGACTCTGCTGCTTAGGCGAGACAGGACAACTAAGCACCATTATGAAATCTTCTCCCTGTCTTAAGTCAAATCCAGTGCAAGGAAAAGCAGGAACAATGAAGACATTTTCTAGGAAACAAGGAAGGAGGAGGGAGCTCAAGATTATCTGATAGTCCTTGAGGCACAGTAGACGTTTGCTACTTTTTGGCCCCTAGCATCATCCATTGTCACATCCAAGTGTTCTGGCGACAATCTCACTCCCTACTCTCAGACTACCCGCTAGATCTATTCTCCAGCCTCCACTCCAAAGGTGGGAAATTAACTACAACCACAAGTATTTATTAAGCACCTAATATGTACTCCAGGCATGAGAAATACAAGGGTAGACAAGTTACAAGAGTAGATGAGTTCCCTACTGTCATGAAGCTAACAAATACGTAAATCAGTAAAACTAAAACGTCTAAGATAATTTTTCAAGAGTATTATGGACTATGTAAAAAGGAAATAGAATTTTTGTTACAGGGAGACACCAAAGGTATTATCTGGACTTCTTTTCCATTACATTGGCTAATTTCCTTTTGTTTAAGTTCATTGGGTTCGGTCCCCCCTTGTTCACACCAAAGCATCCTAACACAGCTGGTGCTTGCCTCCCTAATACTGTCCTGTCCACAGCATCACATTGTGCTGACCCAGCCAAGACTTGCGTGATCGTGGGAAATGGACGATGAGAAAGACCCCATGACTATCAGGTTCCAGCTTAGAAGCTCAGGCTCTATCTAGTTCCTCTCTGAGCACTGACAGGCCGAGTACCCTCTACCTGGGCTAGAATGTTTCCTCACCAATGAAATGAGGGAGTTTCACAAAACAATAGAACCCATTACACTTCCACATTTTGTCTTATGCTCAACATGGTCAGAGCTGCTCAGACATCCATTATAATCGGAAACTGAGTAGTCTCAAACTGGTATCAATCACCACTGCGCATCTCCATTAAAAAGCTGCAAAACAAGCATCTAACACTTGATCCAGATCCTTGCCAAGGTGTCAAGGGAGATGCAAACCACACACTCAGCAAACGCACTGTGTTCTGCAAACAAACACTCCAGAGCCCAATAAAAGTCAGTGATTCGAGAAGATGCTGATTTTACCTGAAAAACTCACAGTGGACGCTGAGAAGCTCTGTCTCTATCCTTCATGGTTTATTAAGGTGGGATACTTTGAGCAAATTATATTTTGTTGGAGTAGAAGCATTTGTACCCATTTCTGTAGGTGGGGGAAAAAAGGGTGTGCATCACCTTACTGATACAAAAATGTCAGTGAGTATGTCAGAAGCATGTTAGCATAATTATCCCTTTCCAAAATAAAGGATTTACATGGTTGAAGAAGAGCATACAATGGAAATCCTGTCCATCCCTAATTCACGTCACCATCTGTAAAGGCAAACCACTGTGTATCCTTCCAGAATTTCTCATGCATGTAGATGCAAATATAAATACACATTCTAATTCTGCCCCCACCCCCATTCCACCACCTTTTATACAAAATTAGTATTGTATACACACTGTTCTGCATCTTTTTTCTTAACTTGGCAATATGATGAAATCTGGTTGCATTTATACATAGTTTTAATTTGATTTTTTATGACATAAGGTTGAACATATTTTCAACACATTTAAGGCCATTCACAGTGAAATTGTTCCTAGGACGTCTGGTAGCATCTTCCCTGTAAAGCCCTCAGGATTGGTGCTTTCTTCTTTGAGGCATGGTATACATGCATGTCCAAACAGGTTTTTGGTTTTGTTTCTGTTTTTAAATTCCCATCTTGGAAAATTTGGATTCTTTTCTGGGGTCAGTGGAGTAAATTTTATTTTCTTGAAAAATATAGTTCATTCAAGACTTTCAAATGTATTTGCATAGAGCTGAGCAAAGTAGTCTCTTGTGAGTCCCTTAATTTCTTGTTGTATCATTACTTCCCACATATTTCTTATTTTATGTATCTACACTTGCTCCCACATTCTCTTGATTAGGTTAATTAGTAGCTTAGCTATTTTATGGTCGTTTTTTGCCCCCAAACCAGCTCTGAAATCTATTTTAACTGTTTTGTGTTCTAAGGCATTAATTTTTCCTTTTAGCTAGTTCTTTCTTCTGCTTTCGCTCTGTTATAATCTGTTTTATTGTTATAACTCCTTGCCTTACATAACTAATTCATGTGCTGTCATTCTTTTGTGTAAATATTTAAGTCCATCATTTTTCCTCTGGGCACTGCTTTAGCTCTACCATTTCCTCTGGGTACTGCTCTAGCTATATCACATCTGTTCTGATGGTGTTTTCACTAGTCATTATTTTCCGGAAAATCTGCAGTTTCCATTTTTACGAGCCAGTCATTGAGTGTTTCCTTGTTGTTGTCGTTTTGTTTTGATTTTTCTTTCAGTGGAATGGTCTTTCAGCTTTCTGATTCAGTGTTAATTTCTAGTTTAATTGGACTGTAATCAGAGAATACTTTTTATGTTTTTCTACTTCTGGGATTTATGGAGGTTATCTCTGTGCCCTAATAGATGGTCAATATTTGTAAATGTTTCATGAGCCCTTGAAAGACGCATTCTTTTCATTAGTCTACAGGGTTTGCTATTCATCAATCAGATCAGCTTTATTACTTATGTTAATTAGGTCTTCAATATTGATTTTTATTCTTTGTCCACTTACCTGAAACATGTAAATTAAAGTGATCTGTTACGAGTGTGCTTTGTTCTATTTTCCCTTGCGGTTTTTTTTTTTTCGGTATTGCTGTTACGTTTTTTTCATTCTGAAATGTACACTTTGGCATTAAGAAACTCCTTTCTTTATCTTATTTAATGCATTTTAGCCTGAATTCTACTTTGTGTGATGCCAGCTTATAATTACGACTTTTTATTTCTATATTTACTTTTTAAAGGATTTTCCTGGTGTTCCTTTATTCATTACTTCCTGTATTTTCAACCTTTCTGTATCACTTTCTTTCAGGGGCATTTCTATAAATGAGCAAGGATTGGGCTGTGATTTGTGATCCAATCTGAAAATCTTTCTAAAGGGTGAGTTGAACTCATTTATACTTAGCAATATAACAAATGGATTTGTTCCTAGTTCTCGTTTTATATCATGTTCTCTGGTTTCTTGGCATTATTTTTAGTCTTTCTGTGATTGTTTCTGATGGGTGTTTCTTCTGGGAAGGTTCATGTTTTTATTCTAGTGGTTGCATTCATACCTACAATGCTACGTAATAATCATAACGCATGTCTTTAGACATCATCATTAATCCTACACTATAAGCAAAGATAAAATTGGTGCGCTTTCTCTTCTTCCCCTTTATGTCCCTCCCCACAGAGGCATAGCAAAGGCTTGGTTGGGGTGGAGAGAGGAAGAGACACATGTCCCCAGATGCCAGTTCTGAAAGTGCACGGAGACGTTAACACAGCGGCAGCTGCACGCAGGGAGATGACAAACACGTTACACAGTCCCTGGGGACCACTTACTCTGGCTGTGCTGCACCTCCTCTGCTGCCTGATTTTAGTCAATAATGTTATCTTTCCTAATGTTTGTCACTTATTTTTAAATATAATTATGCTTGTATTGCTTTATTTGTCAGCTCTAAATTACATAGTTTGACTCCCTGACATTACAGAATGAGGCATGCAGAGAGAACTTACCCATCTGTCCTCCCTCCCCTCTCAATACTTGTTGGTTGTGTCCTTTCTACAGCATCAGGACACAGAACATTTCCATTCTCCTCTGCTGCTCTAATCCTTATATTCGTTTTAGTTTATTTTGACCATTGGGAGTATTTAGTGTTCACCCTCAGTCTTTTCTTTGTTGGCTAAAGTTCATCCCCTACTAGTTTGCTCAGGAAAGGCTCATGAGAACAATAATCCCTGAGATACCACATGCTCAAAATTGTCTTTATACCTAAAAGGCAGCTAGGATGGATATGAATCTTTGGCTCACACTTGCTTTCCTTGGTTGTCTTGTAGACGTTTCACTGTCTTCTGGGCATTGAATGTTGCTGCAGAGAAAACCAGGGCTGACCTGATATTTTCTCCTCGTAAGTAACTTGATTTCTTTACCTAGATTCCCTTCCTTCCTTCCTTCCTTCCTTCCTTCCTTCCTTCCTTCCTTCCTTCTTTTCTACCTCCCTTCCTTCCTTTCTTCTTTCTTTCTTTCTTTCATTTATCGTTCTTATTCATGGCTCTTATTAATTTTGAAGTAATTTCAAACCTAAGAAAAAGCTGAAAGTTTAGTACAAACTCTTATACTCCCTCTACACAAATTCTCTAGGTGATGGTATTTTATTAAGACTCCAAAATTTTCCTTTTCACATGATGTCTATCACCTCTAAGTACTCCTGTGAATGCCTCCCTTCTCCTATATCTACCAAATAGCACACAGCTGATCCACAGACCCATTCAGATTTCTCCAACTGTCCTAACAATGTCACCTTTCTCTTCCCAGTCCAGGATCCTATCCACCATCATGGGTTTCACTTAGTTATCAAGTCTCATCAGTCTCCTTCAATCTGAAAGATTTCCTCAGTTTTTCTCTCTGTTTTTCAAGTTTCTCAAAGTTGCAGACCTTTCATTCTGCAGTGCCTGAGTCTATCTGGTGTTACCTCATGACCAGACACAAGCCATGCATTGTAGGCAGGATGATAATGGAACTGATATCATGGTCTCAGTGCATCATGTCCAGGGGCATCCTAGGTCAACCCATCCCACCACTAGTGATGTCAACTTTGACCATCTGGCCAAGCTGGTGTCTGCCAGGTTCCACCACTGACAATTCACCATGTTTCCATTGTCTTTGATTACAATCTTGTGGGACACTATTCCTATATGGTACCGATATATTGATCCTTATGAAACCTCCACTCACAACCCTTAGCATCCATGACAATTCTTGCCTGTATCAACTACAACGGTTGGCAAGTGGTGAATATGTTTTTCCATCATCCCCTCTACATTGACCAGTTGGCACTCTGCTATAAAGAAGAGTTTTCCCTCTACCCCGCAACTAACTCACTTATTTATTTATTTATGAATGTATGTATGTATTTATTTACTCACCCACTTATAACAGTATGAGCTCATGGATTCCTCTTTTATTCAATAGGTGGTAATCTGATACCCATTATTTACTTTGATGCTCATGTTGTCCTCAGTATGGCCCGTGGAAACTCGGTCAAGCTGGCTTCTGTGTCCTTTTCACACGTTCCAATCTTTTCCTGACTTTCTGGTAAGATTAAATATTTGGGGTTCATTCTACACTTTCTTGGCCCTATTCCTTAAATCCGCCATTTGTCTGAGGGGCCCCAGTAATGGTTAGTGGAGGACAGCGTTCAGAAACCAGGGTCTGAATATTCGATGCATACTCATTGCTACTGCCGTTCCACTGCTCCCAGACCATCTCAGTGGGATGAGTCAGGAAATACATGTATGTCTACACACAGGCCACTACCTCTAATTCCACTCTAACACTCAGGTTCCTCCTAGCCTTCTCTCTTTCCATGTTTATAAATCTCTTTTCAAATAGTGAACAACATGGGTCCTATTATCCTCTATATATTTATTTACTTGCTCCATCAATTAACTTTTATTTGCCCTCTGTAACTAATCTTTCAATCACTCTAGCCACCTTCTGTGTCTGCCACCTGCACGCACACCTCCTACCCCGCCGGGGAGAGAAGAGGAAGAGAGAAGAGGGGAGGAAAGGAGAGAGGGGAGGGAAGAGGGGAGAGCACGGGAAAGGAGGGGAGGGACAGAGAGGAGAGGAGAGAGGAATCGTTCCCTGTCCCTAGTGTCTAAAACTATACAATGCTGTATCCTGGTGTTAACTCTTCTGGGCAATTTTCCCTGATACCCAAATTGAGTACTTTCAACATTTAGATTTAAGCCTGCTTTATACCATGAAAGCTTTCCTCATTTATATTTTAAATATTGGTTCTATTAAATTATTTTGTGTTTTCCTTCAGGGACTAAAATTAAGTTTATGGTGGATTTCCATTGCCAGTCTTCTATATCTATCACTTTTCTCCCTAATTTTTATTAATGTTTCCCTTATTTCAGTTGTATTTATTTGCCTGTCTCATTTCCATTGTCTATATCCTACACTGTATTTTCCAGTGTCTATTTTCCCTTGAGGTCCTTCCAACCTTATCTTCATTTCTGAGATAAATTTGCCTTTTTAATCCAATTTCCTCCTTGAGTTCTGACAGCTCACGTTTCACCACCTCTTGCCGTCTTGTCATCCCTTCCAGAATTCTCTTTTCTGCATTGTAGTTTCTCTTCTAAAAATCATTGCTGCATTGAGTTCTTTAAATTCATTGTGAAATACTTGATTACAATTTTCATGCGTTCCCTATGAACATTGTCCTGGGTATATTCCTTATTTGGCAGGTACTTTTTGTGGCTACTGTTGCTATTTTTCACTAGAATATCTTTGCTTCCTTTCTACCAATACTCTCAATTTCCCTTTTATGCCTTATCATTGTACGGGGTGGACTTTCTTCGACCAGCTTTTTGGTGGACGTTCCTGTGAGGTGGGAGGAGGAAGCAGGGTAGCCTGTATTTACAAAAAGCTCTCTTTGTGGGGAGGGGTAATGACCGGGAGCAGGCAGAGGAGACTCTGGGGTGCCAAAACTACTCGAGATCTTGATCTGGATGGTGGTGCCATAAGTGCACACATATATAAGTTTGTCGAGCTGAAAGTAATTGTGTATTTTACTGTATGTATGTTACACCTCAAGAAAAATGTTAAAGGAAGGAAGAATGGAGGGAGGGAGAGAAGGAGGAGTTGTTTTGTGCTGCCACAGACACGACTTCCTGAAAACAGGTCTCTTGTATGAACCACTGCCTCTGCTTCTCTGAAGCAAAACAGGCCCAAGAGGCATGTTCCTTCGGTTGTGCTCCTGCCAGTCCCTGCCCAATGTTGGCAAATAAATGATACAGCTGAGGACTCTTGGGGACACCCCTGCACCTTGGGACACACATTTCGCAGGCGTTCTGCCACCTGCTGCTCCCAGGCCCTCCTGCCATTCTTCTAAACCTCTTCACATCCCCCTAGTGGCCTCTCCCTAACCTAGCCGACTGGGCAGCCCTTGCACATAATTCAAACCCCACAGACTTTATCTATTCTTTAATTCCACTGAAAACGACACTTAAGTCTTTCTAAGTGTTCTCCTTGTTGTTTTTGTGTGATATACAAGATCAGGAAGTGGAAGGAGCTGGTTGGCACAAACAACCATATCATGCTGGAAGCCCTATTTACCTGTGAGCCTGCTGGCTCACCACAATCTCAAACCAGTCGCCCCTTGAGCCTCAGGCTCGCTGTTAGCACAGCAGGCAGAAGGAACTGCTGTCCTTCTCCCAGCGCCCTCTGAAGGTGATCAAAGCAAAGTACGGAAAGCACAGACCTACGGCATGTCTCACTGCTATCAGGAAAAATGTCCTAAATGGCAAAAAACTGGTGCTTTCCATGGTGCTGACCGCTTTACCTCTCATCCAAGTCCTCCGTTGGCGCCTGCACTCCTAGAACCCACCAGCTGGGAAACAGCTGGCTCTTTTGGACAGAATCACACCCCCCACACACCTCAGACTCTCACTGCCTCCCCCAAAACACCCACACTCCCGCCCAAAGACAGAGCAGATTCTTCAAAATACCAACTTGCTGGCTGTCCTATCTCATTTCTCTTGCTGGCTGCAAAGTAGCAATAGGAATGTGCCACTACTTGGCACCAAACACCTGGCTGTGAGCAAACACCACTCCCTCAGCCAGGCAGTATGATTTGGGAAATAACAAACCCACACTGCAGCCTCTGACCCTGCGACCCCAGAGTTTCAGGCTGCAGATGGTTGACATCAAATCACCAAAGCCCCAGGACTCCACCATCACCACATCAGTCACAAATGCCACTCCTCCTAACAGAAGTGGCAGATGGAACATAAATTCTTCAAAAGTAATTCATTTGCCAAGGACTAAGGAACATACGAATGAAGTGTGAACAGTAAATTTTTCCAAGTTTAGAAGGTTGGACATGTCACCCGCTCAACTAGACATAACAGGCTCCAGAAGACCCAGCCTAGTTTTCCATCCAGCCGAAAATGTTTCTGGCTGACTTAAGGGTGTGTTCTCCTTTTCCTCTGCTACCTCTTCCAGGAAGGCCCAGAACTACAGGAGCAAATCTCAAGAAAGACGACACAGGTAGGTGTTGTTTTCCAAAAGAATGGAGCATTCATTTTTCCAAAAGAATGAAGATAAAGCCAAACCTTTGATAAAAGAATCCTTTGACCCTGGCTGATGTGGTTGAGTGGATTGAACGCCAGCCTGCAAACCAAAAGGTCACCAGTTCAATTCCCAGTCAGGGCACATGCCTGGGTTGCGAGCCAGGTCCTCAGTGGGAGGCGCTCAAGAAGCAGCCACGCATCAATTTTCTCTCCCTCTCTTTCTCCCTCCCTTCCTCTCTCTTTAAAAATAAATAAGTAAAATCTTTTTTTAAAGAATCCTTTAAAATCATATGCCCTCATTCAGGATGCTCTGCAGAATGTGAAGTTTCCTTGGGGCAGGAGCACGATACAGGTGTTAATCATTTGCATGCCGTGATGGTTTTCATGGCAGAGGGTCCACGGGCTCCCCAGCTTTCCTGTTGGCAGCTCCCAGCTCCCTGCTGAACTCTGTGTTTCACAGAAGGAACAGGCAAAAGGCGAAGAGCTTGGATTAGGGGCCAAGAGGCTAGGTTCCAGATAAGTTCTGCCACTAACCAGCTGAGTTCTCTTGAGAAGGTAACTTCCTCTTAGCCTCAGCATCCTCAGATATAGAGAGAGCAAACAGGTCTGAGAAACTCATAGGCTTCCTGTCCCACCCTGGCCAGTGTGGCTCAGTTGGTTAGAGCATCATCCCAGAACTGAAAGGTTACGGGTTCCATTCCTGGTCAGGGCACATACCAAGGTTGCAGGTTTGATCCCTGGTCCTGGCACATATGGAAGACAACAAATTGGTGCTTCTCTCTCACATCGATGTTTCTCTCTCTCCCATTATCTCTGTCTAAAAGCAATGAAAAAAATGTCCTCGGGTGTGGAAAAAATAAAAAGCTTCCTGCCTCAACAGGTGGAGATTCTGGTTTAGCCCCCCAAGCCTGACTGTCATCTCATTCCTAGGTCCCACCCCGCAAACACTGTAAGGGAAGGCTGGTGTTTATGAACAAGCCACCACTCCATCCAGGCCTGGAACGCAGCTGGTCCTGGGGCAAAATGCCGTCATTACTTCAAAACCAATGGCAATGGCAAATGGCCGGGAAAATAAAATTCAGCAAACTTTTACTGTAGAACCAAGCCAGCAGCTGAAAGAGTGGAGGAAGTGACAGCCTAAGTAACATTTCCCTAAATTGCCCACCTTTCGCCTCTCCATGAGAAGCAGATAACGGAAGGAAGCCACCCATTGAGTCGGAAAATGCATCAGCCCTTGTTCTCGGATGAATTCAGGCTGCTAATAGTGCTGATATTTTCAGAGAACCAAAGACAAGGAATCTCAGGCCTAAAAGGGGCCTGTCAGAAAGTGAAGTGATGCCCTTTTCCCTTCCTTGAAAGTGTAAACTGATTTGGCTCAAATTAGGTCTAACTGAGACACAGCGACGATGAAATATACACAAACACACATACCCAGAGACACTCGCACCTGAGAACTGGCCCCTCCGTCCACGGCAGCACGGACAGATTTTAACGGGCTTGGTGCAGTCCAATCATTAAACATCTCTCCAGCTTATTTGTGTGCAGTGTGTCTCTCAATAATGTGTTATGAGGTGTGTTTGTAATTGGCTGCTGCTGATAGTGGTCCTTGAAAGGGAAATGGAGTGTATCTAAATGCAGACAAAGCCACTTAGCGCGCCAGGACAAGATGAGATGCTCCTCACAAGGCCCAAATGGGGTACTCAGGGCTTCTTCCACCCATAGCTTGGGAGAGAGAGAAAGGAATAATCTGTCTCAATTTTCTCGGCTCCAGAAACAATATTTATAAAATAGAAGGTGATTTCAGAGCTCATTTATTTTCCTGGTTCACAATCCCCACTCTCCGCTGACATCATTTTCTAACCAATTTTATTTCCAACAATCACAGGAACAGGCTCAATTCTACTTGAAATCGTTAAACACAAATCCATTCTTTCCTTGTCTTTGAGTCCCATTTTTCCAAAGAAAATGGTTTAATTTCTGCATTGCCTTTCTCTGCAACAATATGCCAGGTCTCTGAATAGGATATCCTTCTCCCTCCCTTGCCTCCTAAATCTCTGCATTCCCTACAAACGCAAGAAGCACACAGATGCCCCATGGCCCCCACTTCTGGGCACTCTATTCACTGGTTCATCAATTCAAAGGGTGTCCTACCTGTACTGATTCCAAGGGACAGGTCTTCCAAACACTAGGCATCCTAGACATTGAACAGGCCTAGGATTTTAAAAGTCACAAAAACAAAGAACCCTGTTTCTTACCCAGAAGGCAATCTTTAGCGAACGAAATCAAAGCGTACCAGGGGATGCCAAGCACGGTTGCTGGCTTCTGTGAAGACCGTGGACGGATGCTGACACAGGAGACAATACATGCCGCCTCTCGCCGTGCCAGGAGTGGGAGTGCCCACACACGGGCCAGGCATTGGCCAGCTCTCCCCTGACCCCCCAGTGGCATGACCACAGAAAGGAAGACATGCTTTGCTT
>PVKM010031696.1:0-16716 GCA_004027735.1 Carollia perspicillata | reverse complement strand
TTTTTTTTTTTTTTTTTGTTGTTGTTGTTGCTGTTGTTTTGTTACTGAAATAGAGCCTGTTGTACCCCGACTTTTCTCCTGGTTTATCAAATCCCCATCTGAGGAGGACATAGGGTGGGCGGTGGGTGGTGGGGGAAACAGGATTCAGGAGAAGAGATTTCTGTAGGATTAAAGCTCTTGTATTTGTCTAGAGATCCTCTCCTGCTCTCCTGTTAGGGATATAAATGTGTCAGCACAGGCTAGAGGGATTTGAGGAGAAATTATACACATGCCCCAATTTTTTCTTCTGCTTTGATGCATTTTAGAAGGCTTGGTTTTCCCTAGGACTGTTCCTTTTTTTGTTTTAATGTGTTCAAAATAATCTTTTAAGATAAAAGATAAAACTTTTAAGTGAATTAAATGCTTCAGATGGTTTTGAACACTTTCGTAGTTTTTTAATAATTGTGATCTAATGTAAACTTTTATAATCCATTATTTAAAGTTACTTATTTAGTTTAAAGAGCTTAATTTCTACTTACTTAGTGCTATATGATAGATAAAACTTTTTTAAAAAAGCTACAAGATAGGGCTTTTAAGTCAGAATTATTTATATTGTCATCAACCTAGATATATAAAATACATTCATCTGAATATAAAAAACAAATGAAAAACACCCCTATTCATGAATTCTGGACCTGGTTGCATTTTTGTTCTTGAAGTTAATCTGTTGCTAATAAATAAATATATGAATTTGAATTGTTGCCAGTGTTGATTAGAATCATGGATGACTTGAGTGAATAAAAATGTGTTTGTTTTGAATAAGTGTATTTCATACACCTATTTTGTAAGAGGAAAGTATTCATCCAATACTTCCACATTCTAAAATTATATAAGTCACATCTGGTAGGATGTGAATCCTATCTATTCAGTGATAGAAACACCCATTTGAAAATAGGTAAGTTATATGTACAAAAAGTATGTGTGCTTATCCTTTTATACATAGAATGCATCATTAAGTTCAGACACAAATATGGAAATCAAAAATCACTTAAAGTCCTAGGTAAATTCATTTAAAGTGTTAAAACTAAACACTTAAAACTTTTTATCATTTACAAACCACTCTGGCTCACTCTTGCGAGAAAGCTCACAAGGCAATTTGGGTTGGAGGCATTTTCTTCTTTGACTCTTCCAAATACAGCTTTGTATTAGCATGTCCAATAAAGCCAGTAACACTTCCACTTGATTGTTTGAAACCATTCTTGACCCTCATTTCATTCTAGTTGGAGGTAATTACTTGCTGCTAATGCAAAGTGCTAAAGACAGCCTTAAATTCTGTTGAATTATTATGTAGACTGGGAATCAGACCTCAATTCTTCTCTTAAAACAGCACTGTAATTCTAATCTCTACTTTGTCAAATTCAAAAGTCAACTTATTTTTCAGAGTGAAAAATTCTTACAGTGAGATATTGGTCTTGGGCCTGCTGGGAGAAATGGGTGAGTTGCCTTGGGAATGAGGTCAGGAGTAAATAAATAAAAAATGGTGAAGGTGAAGTATGTACTATTTTTAAGAGCGACTGTACATCAGGATTGTGCAGCATGGCTTTTACTCTCTTTTGTCATATTTGGTGCATTGAAAGTGAAAGTTTTGTTTAGGAAATCCAACGGGTAACTCTAAAATTTAGCTACAGTGGCTGGATAATTTTATTATATCTGAGTCTAGATGGGAATTCTGAGTAGTAGCTCATTTAAATTCAAGTCAATCATTCCGTACACCAAGAACTCCTAAGTGTATGAATAGTATTTATGGTAAAATGGAACAGGGTTTTTCTTAGCCTCATTCCTGGAATCAATAAAAACAACAGCAAAGAACTATTTTTTTTTCCTGTGAATACCTAAATGACTTCACAGCCATTATTCCACTTAGAGGGCAAATTATTCTTACATCCCAGTGAGGAAGAGGGAAGGCATGGCTTCTCTGAAGGCTGGCAGTGGCAGGGATGTGCAGTTCAGTTGGCAGGAAAGCTGCTAGTTGCCGCAGGCCCGGGGGACTAGTGGGAAATTTACTCATCAGTTCTTCCTGTCCCAAGGAGCTTATTGTTTTACTCTCTTTCCTTCATGAGAAAGTAAAACACAGGATCACTGTATGTTTCAGAAAAGGGTAAATGAAATATCTTCCAAAATTAAAAGATTGCAAATATAATAAAAAGAACTTAAATATATGGGGTTGTGTGTTGGTTATTTTTTCACATCGTAGAAAATTTAAGTCTACAAGTGTAGGCACGTCGTACTTGAAAAACTGGGAACAATGGGGGATGATTTATGGCCTTGGTTCATCCCAGGAGGGCAGGCCCCAAGCACATTTTCTCCTATATTTCTACTACTTTCCATTTTCTAAAATTATGCTGTTGGTCTAATCAAAACACTGCTTTGACACAGCCTTTTTAATCTTCCTTTTTTTCTTCAAAAAAATCACCTCAGGCATCACAGATCCATTTTATTGGAAGCCATAATCAATCTTGTACTTAAAGAACAACTCGCATTAACCCCAGGCCTCCTGGACACTTTTTGTCAGGTTTAAACGAGTTTTCACATCTTAGAATGGCAGACGGGACTCAGGCCAGTAAGGAGGGTTTCACAGACCCCCACCCCAAGACCACTTTACCCCGTGACTCTGGCATTGCCTTGGCTCTTCGGGTGAGCCAGACTGAATCCAGAGTCAGTCCCAATTTTCCCTCAGATCCACTCTGAGCCTGGCCCACGCGGTCCTGCATCCCCAAGGCAACTGTCTTGAGCTTCCAGCCCTCTAATCTTTCAAAAGATGGTCAAATACTCACCTAAGTTGGTTTTACTCAATTTGCTGAGCATTAAGTGTAAGGAAAACACATTTTTTCCTCAGGTGAGTTCTGGGGAGAAAAGTTATAACTATAGATCCAAAACGAATGCCGAGGGGGAAAAAACTGGTGGGGGGCAGCCAAGAATGGTTTCCATGGAAGAGCAAGGACATTAGGCAGGATGCTAAAATCCCAAACTCTACCTCATGTTAACCTTATAGCCTGCCCTTAATCAAGGATGCTGCCTTAAAAGCAATGTGCTAGCTTATTTTGACAAATTAATTCTTTTGGAAGGAGAGTTCTTCAGATTGCAATGCACTCATTCATTCATTTGCTTATCAACAAATATATACTGAACACCAAGTGTGGGCCAGACTGTGCCAGGCACTGGGGATACCACAGGAGCAAATGGACAAGAATCCCTACCTCCATGTGGCTCACATTTTTGGGAGTGGGTAAGGGGTGCAGAATAAGGGGTAAGAAAAGGAGATAGAGAGAGGGCAATCTAATTTTTTCAGTACCCTAAATACATATATATATATATATATATATATATATATATATATATATATATATATATATATATATATATATATATATGGGATATATATATATATATATCCCTTGGGCCTGTGATTAAACAATGTTTCTTTACCAAACAAAACTTTCTCTTTTTCATGCCATGTCATAATGAATATTACATTTGTTAGCTCCAGAACATCTGACCTGCAAACTCTCAGCTCTTGAAATAATATAATACCTATCTATTTCTCTCTTAAAAGAGGAAAGCAATTCCGAAGGAGTTGTTGCCAGTGTTCTCAGACAGAACCAGGGTTTGTTTACTCTGAGACTTCGGCGCTGCGTAACAGTGAAGCACGTCTGAGTCCTACCAGGATGAAAACTGTTGCCTTGGGCGGCCTTAGGGTAAGGAAGCAGCAGCAGGGACACAGGGGCCTCCTCTCTTTTGATTGGCCTGCACTCAGACTCTTGTGCTGCTCAGCATGTGGCCACTGAATAAATTACCTGCTGGGCATGCACTGTTCTGCTGCGCCTACATGTGCAAACCCACACCCTACTTTTGTTAAAGAATGAACTATTCAGGTATCATTGTGTTCCAAAGAAATCCCATACTGTTTGAAATGTGTACTAAGTGACTCTTTAAGGCAGAAATAAGAGTTTATGGAATTGATAATGACTCCAACTAACCTTTTAGAGGGGTAGCTCTTCAGATTGCTCTGTGTCTGTGACAAGTGCAGCGCAAATTGGCTGTCGTAGCAGATTCTGTCAAGTTCTGTCTTGACGGAGGCTGAGGACAGGTACTCTGGATGTCTGTGGCAGTGGATGGTGAAAGGGGAGGGAATATTGGCCTAACTCATCATCTTACGTTCTGAGAAACCCTGCGGATGCCCGCGTAAATTCCAGGAGTGTTTTCTGGGAGTCCAGGTTGTTCTGATTTGGTCTGAGGGAGGAAGTGTCTGAGAGTGAATTGGCGAAGTTAGATCTGGAAGGAATCTCAGCAAACGCCGAGTCCAGGGCTGCCAAGGCCCAGCTATGCGGCTGTGCCGAGAGCTTCAGGAGAACAGCACCCCATTGGCTCTGTGCCTCTGAGCGCTCTGTCCCCATCACAGTGTCTGGTGCACACAGAGGGCTCGACAGACGTCTCCACAAACCCAGTGAAGGAACGCACAGATGTGTGGACGTAAGCAGGCTTTTCTCCAGAAGCTCTCAGTGACTGATAGATGAAATGTCAATTGCTCCTATTATTTTGGAGAGTAAATTGATGAGAGCAGCTTGACTAGTTTATCTATCATAATGATCTCCCAATCCTAAGAGAACACTGGGCTGTCATATGGCAGACACATGTGAATGATGGTAAAGGAAAAATAAATGCTAAATTAGGTAAATAATAGAAATAGTTAAAAACAATTTAATAAATATTGCTTGCTAAAGTGGCTGGCCCTGCAGTCCCAATTGTTGTTATACTACAGAATAGAATAAAAGCAAGTTTTGGGTGTTCTTCCACACACATATAAGGAGGAGAAAACTGGAAGTGTGTGTGGGAAATCAAACAAACAAGCAATACTGGTAGAAGTAAAGCTCCGTGCAGAAGAATGTGTGAATACTTCCTCCAGAATCTCGGTCAGGCCTCTGCATACTTTCATGTCGCTCATGCAGGCAGGACGACTCCTGTCTCATATGCCTGCTCACCTCTTCACCCACATGACTGGTGTTCTTCAGAAGCAACTCTGAGTGACCAGCCACGTCCAACACCTCTCATTTGGGGAGCCCTGGATTTGCAGTTAGCATCATATTACTTCCCTGTGGTTGCCGTAACCAATTACCACAAACTTGGTGGCTTAAAAAAAGAGGAGTTTGTTTTCTCACAGGCTGGCGGCTAGAGCCCCGAAATCAAGTTGTGTGCAGGGCTGAGCTTCCTCCTGACTCTACAGAGAGAATCCTTCCTTGCATCTTCCAGCTTCTGGTGGCTCCAGGCACTCTTGGCTTGTGGTGGCATCACTCCAATCTCTGTCTCTGTCTTCACATGGTCTTCTCTTCTCTGAGTAGGTGTCTTCTCTGCCTCTTACAAAGATACCTGTCATTGGATTTTTGGGCTCATCCATGCAATCCAGGATGATCTCATCTCAAGGTCCTTAACGAAATAAGGTCACACTCCTAGGCTCCAGGGATGAAGAAGTGGACATATCTCTTCAGGAACCATCATTCAACCAGCTATTGCAAGTAAGGCCAGCAGCCAAGTCTCTTACTTCGACTTTTAGGGTTCAAGCAGAACTCAGTGCATTATCTCACACAAAAAGCCAGTGATGACAGTGCCTATTATGTTGATGATAATGTGGACTCCTTAGCATGGGATATAAAGACAAATCCAGGTCCACTTTAGAAGGAGCTGCTGACTAACATACCTGAATGCTGCCTGTTACATGTTCAAGGCAAAGAGCTGAGCACCACACTGGATATTTACGAATGTCCGAGCCATTACCCAAGCTTACAGAGTTGTCAGTCCTGACATCTGCTCACCATAGCCACATCTTCTATGTCTTGTCTCCAACTGTTACTTAACTGGCTCTGTGCCTCATAATGACAATTTTTATTTAATACCCACAGTTAAAATGCTAATTTTGTGAGCTGCCAAATGAAAGTTTTTAGTGAATCTAAACACGCATAACTAATCCACAACCATCCAGGAAAACCAGCTCTGATTGTCAATCTTACCATTTTTGTGTTTGGCAACAATTACTTTGGAATTACTTTCACTTTTTAAAAGGCAGAAATAGATGGTTATTATATCACTTCCACAGCTAATACATCACATATCAAGATGATCTGGAGCTAAGAAATGTAATATTCATTATGGTACAATATGAAAAAGTGGAAGTTCTGCTTGGGAAAAGACAGGTAGCAGAAAGGTGGAGTCGGAGGAGGCAAAATTGGTGCAATCCAGATTGTAACTAAGCTAGGAAAGGTGTTCGAAGTCTGCCACTGTGCTGTGATGGTACTTTCCAGCACTGCCATTGGATAGGAGATGAAGTGGTTAGAAGAGGGGTGGTGTGGGGTACAGCAGGCCCTTCACAGCTGGGGCAGAAGGCCAGATTTTAGTTTCCAGTTTACCACTCACTGTGTGACCTGGGCAAGTTATTTCACTCTGGATGTCATGTTTCATCATCCCGAGGGAGCCAGACTACATCATTTCTAAGGTCCTTTCTATTTGATACATGCTTCAAATGTGCTGCCCTAAAGATGCACACTAATGTCTGTGTATCAGCTAATAGTTATTAATTATTTGATCTGCACAAGAACCACACTTGTGCTCCATGATGTCAGTCTCACTTATTTGTGAAGGCTTCAGGGCCTAATAATCATAATAACACTAACAACAAATACCATTTACTGGGAACTTATTTCATGCCAGCTGTTATACTAACAGTCTCGCCCACTATGTGAATCCAGAAATATGTCCTCTGTAACATCTGGTCAGCACAGTCACACTTTCTGTATCTTGTCTCCAACTGCTACTTAAACTAGAGCTTTGCACAGTGACAATTTTTAATTTAATACTCATACTTAAAATGCTAATTTTGTAAAATGCCTCAAATACAAGTTTTGAGCAAAATTATACATGTGTAACTAAGCTGCAACAATCCAGTGAAGCCGGCTGCAAGTTCCAGTTATGATTTCTGATTTTTCCATGCATTTGCATGTAGATAATTAAATATTCATCATAACCACCCTATGAGGGAGGCACTCTGATTATTCCCATTTTACAGATGAGGAAATTGAGGCCTGGAAGTGCTAATTAACTTATCCAAAACCATTCAGCTAGTGGATGGCAGTCATGACTCAAATTTTGGAGTCTTACATTCACTGGAATATAAGGTCCATGAAGGTCACAACCACCTCAGTCTTGTTTGCTTCTGTTTTCCTGGTACCTAGCACCCAGCACAGTGCCTGGTGTACAACAGGTGACCAGTAAACACTTGTGAAATAAAAGAAGGTCTAATTCACATACCTCACTCTTAACCACTATGCTGTGTACATGACTTAATTAACCCTCCCAGTGATCTTATAAGTGGTAACAAGGGAGACCCCTCTAGTGAGCACGACTTCATCAATCTCCACTCTTGGAAAACCAACTGCAGCCGGTTCCCATTTTGTTGACAATGGGCACAAAGGATAATGGAACTGTGGGGTATTTTGTCAGGGATGCCAGGGTGAATAAGTCTGTTTCCCCTGGCCTTTGTTATGGAAATGACATTGCCACTGAGAGTGGGTCTTGATTTTGCTTTGGAAAAGCTATCTGGCTGATCAGTTGTGTGACTGACCATCTCTTATGGGAGCTATGATTAATTTTCACCATGCTTCTGCCTTTTGACCACAGATAAGGTTGTTTCGTTCTATCACACGAATTGTCTCCTTGTTAATGCGTTTCCAGACCTTTCAGAAGAGGAATGAGAAGGGAGATGGCGTGACTGTCCCAACAGCACTCAACCTGTTAACGCTAATGCCGGGTAGGGCAATCCGTTCCATTAGAGTTGACAGAGTGTCGCTGAGACAAAATGGATGCAGCAGCTGAAGCTGGAAGAGCCCAGAGCGCAGCCACATGCCGAACACTAGTGTGCGAAGGAAGCCTCCTGGAGGAAAGATTAGCTGCAAATTGAAAACACTTAGCTCTGTGGAATCCAAGAGGGTTGATTGTTTAGTAAATATTTCATGGAGAACATTAGCTGTGGAATTTGGATGCTTACATACTGCAGATAATGAAATGTAAATAATTAAAATTAATAATGTTTGAAATGTTAAGCATAATAAGTCAGGTGATTCATCAGTAATGGAGAAGGCCCGCTCATCCTGAATATCTGCTCACTACCTTCGGTCACAGCAGAGATGGCCTGCGCCAATTCCTAGTGTTCCAGGGAGTCAACCCTTCACTCCCACTCGGCAAAAAGACTGTCAGTGAATGTCTTCCTGTAGAAGGTACTGGGGCCCACTGTCGTGTCCCAGGACTAATGCAGAGCAGTTGCTGGAGTGAGTGTGAAGTGGAGGGCAGGGGAGATTCTGTCAAGATATTGCCTCTGTCAGTATCTATCACACTTCCAGTCAGAAGGAGGTAGACATGAGACAAAGATGAATCCACATTTGTTTAGCAAATCACGTAATGGAAATAAGCTCTCTAGAGAATTGCTCCATTTAGTCTTTTTTCTTGCTCTTGTCTCATCTTTAATCATTTCCCTTTTTCCTCCCCAGTAGCTACTTCCCTTCAGTCTGAAAATATTATGCTCAAGTGTTCCTCGTTCTACAAAGAGAATTCTCTCCACATGCCTCCTTGGAAAAGCAGGGCTCCTCTCCTTCCTTCCTCATCAAACTCCTTGAAAGAAAGAAGCACATTCCCTCCCTCACCCTCCACAGCCCTCTTTCCTTGGGCTGCAGCCTGGCCCTGCCCCAGCCCACTCAGAAAAAGTGTTCCTACCAAAGTTACCAGTGCTAGACTGCCTGATAAATCCAACGGTCTCTTAGAACTTTTCCACAGCCTCTTATACTTGTGACTTAATTTGTCTGAAACATCCTCCTCCTTTGATTTCACCTCTAAAATTTTCTCCAGACGCTCCATCCATGTACATCTCTGATTGCCAGTTTTAGATCCTGGCCTGCCTTTAATTATAAGCTTTTCCCTAAGTTCTTTTCATCGCTAGGCTAGGGCCCGCAAACCAAAACCCAATAGACCAGCAGGAAACATAAACACATAAAATGGTTAGGAGATGAGGGTATACAAGACAATAAATAGGGAATAATGGAGCCTGTGGCAAATGGACATTAAACACCTGAGTCCGAAAGGCATTCTAGTTGGAATACAGTCAGTTTTGATCTCTTCAGGGGCCTAACTGAGAACAATGAATTATGAGCATAAATATTATTCACCAGGTAGGTCAGAGGAGAAAAAAACATGTTTTATGTGCTCCTCGGGTAACAATGGGACCAACATCAGTATCAAGTTCATATCCATGTTCATGTTGTTTTTACACTGGTTTTTCTCATCATCTTAAACTTGTACCAACAAGTAGCAGCAGCTGATCCCTATGTGCTCCAGCCGGCCCATGCATTCATTCCCTCTTCCATAAAGTTGGCATGTACTCTGTCTTGGAAGTGCCTCTTGGGCACTTGTCTTAATTAATGCATTTTACTCTTTTCTCTTTCCTCTAAAACTCAGCACCTTCAGCTGTTCCTTATTCCACCTTCCATCAAGCTATCAATCATTTTCTTGTTTAAGAAATTTATTGGGACTCTAATATGGTTTTTGTTACAAATTTATGGGTTTTGAGTGATCTGCCTCATTCCTATTTTTCCCATAAGTCTTTTCGTGCACAATTTTTCAAAACTTAGGTCTTTAAAAAAACTCTGTATAGTCAAACATGAGAAACAACAATAAAAAAGAAATAACAAGCAAAAGACAAAAACCACCTGCAGGGCCAGTTTGGACCTCTGCTCTGTCCCCACTCCTGGAGCGACCCTACACCCATATACTCTAGCCCATACCACTCTCTTTTATTTAAAATTTTTTTTATTGTATTTTTTTCCCATTACAATTTAGTTTCCTGAGACCCCCCTCCCCAATCACACCACTATTGTCTGTGTCCATGAGTCCTTTTGGCTTTTTGCTCAATCCCTTCACCCTGCACCCTCAAGCTGCCATCCTGCTCTCTCCATCTATGAGTCTGTCCCCATTTTCCTTGTTAGTTCAGTTTGTTCATTAGATTCCACATATGAGTGAAATCATATGGTATTTTTCTTTCTATGACTGGCTTCTTTTGCTTAGCATAATGTTCTCCAGATCCAACCATACTATTACAAAGGATAAAATTTTCTTCTTTTTTACAGTCAAGTAGTATTCCACTGTGTAAATACCCCATAATTGTTTTATCCACCCATCGACTGATGGACACTTGGGCTGCTTCCATACCTTTGTGATTATAAATGATGCTGCAATGAACATAGTGATGCTTATGTTCTTTTGAATTGGTGTTTTGGGTTCCTTTGGATACATTCCCAGAGGTGGAATAGCTGGGTCAAAAGGCAGATCCATTTTTAATTTTTTGAGGTATCTCCATACTGCTTTCCACAGTGGCTGCACCAGTCTGCATTCCCACCAACAGTGCATTAGGGTTGCCTTTTTTCCACATCCTCGCCAGCGCTTGTTTGTTGACTTATTGATGATAGCTGTTCTGAAAGGTGTAAAATGATACCTCATTGTGGTTTTAATTTGCATTTCTCTGATGATTAGTGATGTTGAGCAACTTTTTTTTATGTCTTTTGGCCATCTGTATGTCCTCTTTAGAGAAGCATCTATTCAGTCCTTGGCCTTTTTTAAAACTGGGCAGACCATTCTCTGGAGAGGTAGATGATATTCAGTTATCCACAAAAGATCTCGGTGTGGCATGTCTGAGGACCGTGTCCAAAAGGAGCCTCTTAAAACTCCCTTTTCCAAACCACCAACACACGCATACACACACACAGGTCCTGCTTCCCTTCTTGTCTGTTGATTTGAATTGTGACTTCAGAGACAGGTTCGAGTCTTCACTCTTTCTTATTTTCCACCCTTGGTGAGTCACAAAGTGCTAATAATTCCCACTCTGAAGTAGCTTTTCACCTGACTGTTCTGCATCCCATTCTGTTGTCACTTTCTTCATTGAAAATCTTTTACCTGAAGAAACATTCCAACCTTGAACTGTTTCTCTGACAGCATCCCCTCTCTGTGCCAATGTATCTTGCATGGTGAGGTTTCAGACAGACTTGAGAGACAGTAGCGGGGTTAGATGAGAGGTAAAAGTGGCTATTCTTAACCTTTTATTTTGGTCAGAATCAGCCTTACCTCTCAGGGGCAATGAGATACGTGAAAAAATGTTATTGGTCAGATAGATGAGAGAAGAGCAGTCAGACCATCCTGAGGATCACCTAAATCCATTCCATCTGATGGCTGTCAGTGGTGATGAGGCTCATTTTCTGAGCATCTGCCACTCAGAGGGAGGTATCTGCAGAATGGAGGATGATGGTACCTCAGGCATCTGGGAACTGACTCCCTGCCACTTTCCCCCAGACCACTCTGATTTTGGATTCTGTATTAAAATCCTCCCATCATCAGAAAGAAAGGAGGCACCACCTGCTATTCAGTCAGAAGATGTTTATTCTCCTCCCTGGGAAGGAAAATAAACACAAAATTGACTTTGAGGAATCTCCTGTTTCTTGGAGAAGCCAAGGGACTGGTGATAGAGTATGGGAATGACCTTGTATACACAAAGGAACATTTTCTTTTTTAGTCTCTTGCCTTTTCTCTTAATCGTACCTTCTGATTGTACTCAAAGGAAATTCTCTGAGCCTTAATGTGTTCAAGCATTAGTTATGCTTAATAAATAAGTTATGTAGTATTTGTCTATTTCTATGGGTTGTAAATCTCCATTTTAAATGGTTATGTTGAGCAAAGTTCTTTACTCCAAATTCATTCAGTAACTTCCAGTTACCTAACTGGTTAGGAATAAGCTCCTCACTTGGCATTTAGTGCTTCACAAGAGGGCCCTATCTACCCATCCACCTTTGGCCCTCAATTCACTTGCGTAAGGACTGGCTGGAGCACAGTCAGCCCTACACTGCTTTCTGAGCATGTCCTATTTATGCTCCTTTTGTACTGTGGCTTAGGTTTCTTTCCCCTCTATCCAGAATGTCTTCGACATTGTCTTCTCCCATCGTCCCTTTAGGCCCAGATTAATTCCTCCTTCATGCAATCTTTCCTGATCCCCTTTCCCTTTAAAACAGGATATGAGGCCTATTTTTGGGGAATTGCAAATTACATAGGAATTCAAACAATAAGTATAGGAATAGGTTTATTACATGGACTTTCCAATACCTTAATTATTATATCATTTTACTATAGTTTTTAAAATTTTTTACTTATAATCTGTGTTACTTTCTTGACACTGACCATGATGTCTTAATTAATTCTGCATCTCATGGGACAATCAAATGGCACCTCCAATTCTTCGACATGGAGGTCCACCTCATTACCAGTTCCTTTCTATAGAACCATTATATTGGATCTTTTCAGCGTCCTATGCCGAGTTCTTCTAATTCCAGGTGTTTTTTATGTTGTCTATTTCCATGGATTTAAATAATATTTGTCTACTAACAACTTCTAAATGTGCATCTGTAGCTATAGTTTTTTATCTGGACTTCAAATCCATACAGCTAAGAGCCAACTCAGATATCCAAGACTCAACATGTAGGACTGAATTCTTGAACTTCTCTAAATCCAGGAAAAGAAGAAAAAAGAAATTATTTTTTAAAAGAGGAAAATAGTCCCTGTTTAAAAAGGGAAAGACTTTTCTACTAGTTCTAGAATCACACACTCCTAAAAGGGTCTTAGAATCATCCCGTTCGTGTGCTCATGTGTAGGGGAAAACTCACATCTTCAGGCACCGAGTCCAGTCAGTGCTCTTTCCACTACGTCACCACAGGGCCTCTGTTACAGCCTTAAAAGTCTTTAGTATCTAAGATTCATTATCAGTAGTACATCAATTAATGCAATTTCAAAAGAAAAGTGATTGTACAATGGAAAATCTCCCAGATTTACTTCATTGGAGCAACCTCACAAATACTCTTTAATTACCTTATAGTATACTTCTCTAAAGTAAGGATTGACCTCACAAAGGAAAGTACTCCATAGACAGGACTCCTCCTCCCTCAGACTCCAACAGCACATTCACATAATGTGTCTGAGAAAGGACATTCTTCAATGACACTTGCCCATGAACTTCTCTCCAAGGGGAAAGGCTCATTCACAAGAGTAAATAAAACATTATTTTTGGTGTATATCTTTTCCTTACTATATTTTAAAGTGTGAACAACCAAATAAGCCACAAGTTTGGTTCCTACTTCAATCTCAAGATAGAACTGTTGCTTCAGATAAAAGACAATGAATCAGACATTTGCTTTAAAGAGCTGTGTAGCAATATAATAAAGTGATAGACAGGGACACTCTTCAAAGTACAAACAACAAAAGCACACTATTTTAATCATACGATGAGCTTCAAATGAATGTAAAAATACTAAAGCTCCTGGAAAATAGTTGAAGACCAAGTTACAGAAGGAAATAATATGATGAGCAAACAAACATGCACATATTTTTTAATCCGTGTAAAGGTGTCTTTATTGCCAGTTGGTTTCCCTTTGAAAAATTAAGAATGTTTTTCACATCTGCAGAAGGCAACCTTTCTGCCGCCCCAGAAGAACCTTCAGAGCACATGGGGGAGTCAGACAGGAGCCAGCTTCTATTTCTCCCCTCTACTAAAAAATGACCGCTCAGAGTCTCAAATTCATTTGGTGAGAAATTGGTACAATACCTCAAAGAGTTACTGGCAGTTCTACCTGAGATATTATACACAGGGTTTGGCACAGAATCTATACTTAATAAGTGTAAGCTCATGTAAGCAGAAATTAATTTTATTCACAGTTCTGTTCTCAGGTGGCTAGAAAGTGTGTGGCCTTTTCAGGCATTTAACAATAATAATAATTCTTGAATTAAATTGCATCAAAATGATTTGAATTCCCACCTTGTTATAGATCTTTTATACAGATCCCAAATGCACGGCTATAAATGTTATGGCCAAAGATCTTTAGCTTTTTACTACTACCTTTACAATTCAATTATTTGACATCTAGGCAATTTCTTCTTTACAAAAAAAATATTAACCAAGGGATTTAAATCATAATAACCAACTAAAACAACAACAGTTTCATTCTCAAATTATTAATATTACTTCTGGTTATTTAGCCCATCACAGCGGAATTAACGTGCTAATGTACACATTTACATACACATATTTATTCAATTCAACAAGAGTATGCAATGCCACACTCACTGAACATAGCTACAAGTGATCATTTGTGCCCAAATAATAGCTCCTGAATGGAGCTCACTGTTTTATGGGTCTTTAGAGGGATTTAAAAAAATGAATTCTGCACAAGAGATGACATTAAATAGGGAAAAACCCAGAATCTGATTTTCCCCCCTTTCTGCACTTGTATTAGTTTCTTTTTATTAATCTAAGAATAAAATTTCTTTGACATCCTATTGTTATTTATTATTTATTTCTCACATATTTCCCAAAAAGAATTTGAGTAGTGCTTTTTAGCATGCTGTCAGTGTTTTCAATACAGTGTGACACCTGGAAGCAGCTGTGAAATTGAATACATACAGCTAGTTCAGAATAACATACTACAGAACCGATGTTTTTCTGTGACAAATAAAAGTATTTATTATACGCCCACACACTTATGTTGATGCAGTTTCTGTTAAATCAGCAATTAAGCGAAGTAAAACATGACCTATGAAACAACCAATAACAGAATAAAATAATTATAATCTAATTTGTAAATATTGTAAGAGCCTTAAAATATTGCCTATCACTCATGATATAATTGCTTAATTCCAAATTTAAAAATCATGACTGAAGACCCCACAGAGACTTTCTAAAGGGAGCTGTCTTTCTTTTTCTCTCTCTTCTTTCTTCCTTCCTTTTCCTTCAGAATTGCTTCAGAAGAACTGACTGGCAAAGACTTTCTTTCCTTTTAGCCTGCTAATAACTACCAAAAACATGCAGTGTTCCTTGGGCTTTCCCCAACTTCAGGGTTTAGCATGCAGGCCTTATTCTCAACCCAATTACCTGGATATAAAGCAGGAGCTTTGCAGCTGTCACAAAACGCCTATACCATTTTAGAAAGGCATTGCTATCAATAACTGAAAACGGAGATTTTATCGCAGATAGTATGTGAAATTGCACCTCACTGACAAAACCATTGCAAAACCCGGGTGATAATATTGTTATAGTAATTACCATATGTCTGACCTCAGATGCAACTCCAGTTTTATTATCTTTCAGGTTTTCTAGGAGATAGGAGGAAGCTGTCACAATTAGACAGGTAGTGTGTCCTCTATTCAACTGCCAGTTCCCCTCTGAAAAACAAGCTTTCCATTCTACTAAAGGAACACAATTATACATTATAACTCCATTTGCATTGAGAACAAGAGAAGCCCTGGGTTAATTACAGGTAAGGTTCTGTTTACATTCCCTGGGGCTAGCCACTGCCAGATTCCATTTCGGAGGTGAAAAAAGCTGCTGGATTCTGAACTAAATCCACGTTTTTTTTATTCCACTCTTGCAATTCTGTGTGGCCAAAGGGAGCCTGTCACTCAAAGATCTTTCAAACGTAACCTCAGAAACCTCCATTTTCCAGAGTCTAAATGTAGTTAAAGTAAGTTCAGAACCCAAAGTCTAAACAAAAGGAAAGAAAGATGATGGTTTGAGACCGTCCGTGTGAAGATTGGGAAAAGAGGGGGTTATGATGTATTTTTTATCAGTGTTATATAATCAATTGATTAAATGTAAGGCAAAGGAGTAATAACAGGAGAGAGCTTAAATCAATACACTAAGAGAACTATTTATTGACAAGAGACTAAATTTCTAAAACATAATTTTCCCCATCTATAATGCTTCCTGGTCTCTTCTTTTCTGGCTTATGGGGCTTTTCTTTTCTTGGCTCAGGAAAGGATGGACTGCATGTACTATCCTCCACTGATGTCAGGGATGTATCTGTTTCTGGGCTTCCAAGTTCACAAAAATCATCATTTCTCCTAATTTAGATTCAGCTTTTAAAAAATATGGTTACAGAGGGTCTTATGCCATTTATGTCCTTGCCAAGGTAATTGCACTCTGTTTAGCTGTCTGATTATGATCTGATAATCTTTTGAATTCTGTATATGCTAGATGTCTAAAGCCATCCTCTTCCCAGTCATTCTCTATCATCTCCATATTTCATTTTGCTCATACTTCTCACTTACCACTATCTGATGTATCTTTTTATCTTTCTTTAACAAGTTTAACTGTTTATTTTCAGCTTCACTATGTCTCCCTTCCCCTATCACATGTACATACAAATGAACAGGAGTTCTTATTTGGAGGCTAGAATAGCACCAGGCACATAACAGGCATTTAATAATTATGTCAAATGAAAGAATAAGCTGCTATAATAATTTCAAAAGATCTGAATATTGCCTTTGGAAGTAGCCATTGCCAGAGCTCCATCTAGACACAACCTATCTAGATAGGAAGGACCTTTTACTTAACAGACCATTTCTCTGGGAGCAAAATTTTAAGATTCTACTTAAATGAAATGGATGGCCCTGGCTGGTGTGGCTCAGTGGATTGAGCACCAGCCTGCAGACTGAAAGGTTGCCGGTTCGATTTCTGGTCAGGGCACGTACCTGGGTTGTGGCCCAGGTCCCAATTTGGGGACTTGTGAGAAACACTAATAGATGTTTCTTTCCCTCTCTTTCTCACTCCCTTCC